>VZRH01003699.1:4146910-4192151 GCA_013397555.1 Urocynchramus pylzowi
TCACGACGCTCCTGCCTCAGCCACCGCCGCCATCTTGGCCGCCACTCCGCCGGGGGCGCGGGGGGCGGTTCCCGGCGGAGGGATACAGGCACAGACGGACAGACAGACACTCACCGTTACCTGGTAACCTCCGCCCGCCCAGGCCCTTCCGCACTGCGCGCGCCCCGCCCGACCTGGACCGCGCGGCGCCCGAGGGTCCCCCGCGCAACCGCCGGGGCGGTCGGGAGAAGAGCGGCGGGCGAAGAAACTCCAACTCCCAAGGTGCATTGTGCGGGGGGCGCGGCGCCCCCAGGGCCGGCGGCGGTGCCTCCTGGGAGTGGTAGTTTTCCACTCAGGGCACGGCCCTGCCCCGTGGCGGGACTGGGGCGCATCCACCGCTGTTGTGCGGCCGGCGGGGAATCGCCGAGCGTGTTTTTCTTACAAAATAAAATACGAAAACGCCGATGAACTCTGTAAATGCTTTTGCCTGATCGGAAGACGAGTAAAATCACGTCGAAACCCTAAGCGTGGATGAGGATCGGCTTTTGCCTTCGTTTGGAGCGATGTCGATTGCTCTCTTCCAGTCCGCCTTCGGCGTGTTTTGCTCCTTGATTTGTGGCATGGAGTTTACACATCTAGGTTCTTTATACTTTCCTTTGAGGAAAAAAAATAGCAATAGAGGGTTTGGCATTTAAAAAGCAATAATTGTGCACAAAAGCCTGTGTGCTGTGCTTGGCATTTAACCGAAGTTGAAGAGAATCCCAGAAAATGCTGAGCAGGAAGCGACTCTTTAAGATCCAGCTGTGGCCCTGCCCAGGCCAGCCCCAAGAGTCACACCATGTGCCCCACACTGTTGTCCAAACGCTTCTTGAGCTCTGTCAGGCTTGCTGCTGTGACCACTTCCCTGGGGAGCCTGTTCCAGTGCCCAACCACCCTCTGGATAAAACACTTTTCCTAATATCCAACCTAAACNTTTTGCCTGATCGGAAGACGAGTAAAATCACGTCGAAACCCTAAGCGTGGATGAGGATCAGCTTTTGCCTTCGTTTGGAGCGGTGTCGATTGCTCTCTTCCAGTGTTTTGCTCCTTGATTTGTGGCATGGAGTTTACACATCTAGGTTCTTTATACTTTCCTTTGAGGAAAAAAAATAGCAATAGAGGGTTTGGCATTTAAAAAGCAATAATTGTGCACAAAAGCCTGTGTGCTGTGCTTGGCATTTAACCGAAGTTGAAGAGAATCCCAGAAAATGCTGAGCAGGAAGCGACTCTTTAAGATCCAGCTGTGGCCCTGCCCAGGCCAGCCCCAAGAGTCACACCATGTGCCCCACACTGTTGTCCAAACGCTTCTTGAGCTCTGTCAGGCTTGCTGCTGTGACCACTTCCCTGGGGAGCCTGTTCCAGTGCCCAACCACCCTCTGGATAAAACACTTTTCCTAATATCCAACCTAAACGTCCCCTGATGCCACTTCAGGCCCTGTCACTGTCACCACAGGGAAGAGATCAGTGCCTGCCCCTCCTCTTCACCTCCCAGGGAAGCTGTTGGTCCTTCAGGGAACTGGACTTGGATAACACAGGATTTCTATTTCAGTATATATGTATATATATATGTATATATGACTTTCATATGGGGGGGATGGTGCCTTGTCAAAATGGAAAACCCCAGCATTTTTAGCATTTCCATTACACTGAGTTTCTAAAGCAAAAGCATTTAGCATTCCCATAGGCCTCATAATTGATCCTGTTAGAGAAAGATACTACTGGTACAACATGGAAATGTAGTTAGTCCTCATCTCTCCCGTATTAGGACTTATACTAATGCATTTTGCTAAAGAAAAAAGAAAATGATACATGAATCCTTTTCGATGGTCCATTAATCTTTCTGTAATCTAGAAAAGGAACTAAATAATTGGAAAAGCATCAAAATAAAGATGTTTCAATAAAAGTAATTTTGTTATCTCCAGCACATTCCCCCATACCAAAGTTCTGGACAATACTGAGTGGGTGAAAGAGATGAGCGTAAGGCTGCCTATTAGAGCAGAATCTTTCTCCCATTTCTACCCCAAGCTATGACTGTATAGCCACAAATTAAATTGCTTTGAAAACAATCTACAACAGTTTGATGGAAGCTCTCTGCATGATGATTATATATTATCAATCTCTACTGCAATTCTGCAGCTAATAAAGGAGTTAGTTTATCAGCATTTTTATTATACTTTTAGCTGATGTCCTGTTTTTCGGAACTCAGGTATCATGTGTGGATAGTCATCACAATATTGGCAGTGTTGCTGTTGACAAGATGCTTTCTATTGTTGCAGTGACAAATCTCCCACAGCATGCCAGATGAAGGCAAAACTTAAGAGAAAATACTGCTCTTAGTACACTGACTACAAATTATTCTTTTGCTGTGCCTTATTCTTAAAATACAGCTCCCTCATTCCTCTTGTTTCCTGAGGAAAAAATAATACTTTGTAAAGGAAAAAAAAAAATCCATTTGACTGCAGTATGTTTCAGTAACAATGGAGTATTTTAGTGTAGTCCCTTATATGCCATAACTGCGTGTTTTCCTTTGCACAGTGTGAGCTTATAGCTTCACTACTCTGATTCCTGCTTGACACTTGGAGGATGATTTTTCTCTTCTTATTTTCTGCCCCTATTATGGAATTGGCTGCAAACTCGTTCATGTGTTTTCTTTTCTTTTTGTTTGTTTATTTTAGAAATGGCTCCTCCAGAGCCATTTTTCATTTGGGATGGAGAATTCAAAAAGATACAACAGGCACGAAGGAATCGTGGATTGCCCTGCAAGATGCATTTTTTCCAGCAGGTGGTTCTCCACTACTGTTGTAAAATAGCATCTCAGGATTTGGGAATGGTTATAAGGCAAAACTCATATGGCTTACAGAATGTCCTTTTAATTAAATAAAATAAATATTTGTGGGGTGAAGTCCTATATCAATGCTAATGAGCCTCTAGACACTCAGCAACTAAACCCCCCTACAAAGATCTCCGTTATAAGCTCTTCCCTCAGCGACATGCTAATGAGTGCATCCTCACAGAAACTGAATGGATTATCTTTGAGATAGCCCAGTTTAATTAGGAATGAAAGCCATGTCAGAGACCTAATTATATTTTTCTTACACACTTTTGGCTGTATCTTGTTAATTTCTTTTTACCATTCCAAAGAAAGCAAACAAAATGCAGCATGTAAGGACTGGAGACAAGAAGAAGTGAAAGATTAATGTTTTATTGAGACAGAGGAGATGTGAGAAGTATCTGGGGAGAGAGATTTTCAAAGTCCCTGAAACAGATATAGTAATTAATTGTGCATTTGATTCAAGCAGTAGTTGTCCATTTTTTTTCCCTGATTTTATGACTAAGAGGTTTTTGTTGCAAAATTTAAACTGGCCAGAAATGACCAGCCTACCATAATATGGTTACACACGGACTACCAAGCTACTTTACTAAAGGTATTTTTTGTTTCTTTGCATAACTTTAGATTGGAAAAATATTTGAAGGCAAAGAGTTTCAAGTTGATTTATATAGGAAGATGAAGTGTCCACTTATCCCTATGAGGTCCCATAACAAGCTAACCAAGTGTAAGGGGAGAGGCACAGGCATTTAAGACCACAAAGCCAAGCTTTAGGCTGGTCAAGATTTACCAATTTAATACTGCATCTGCACCAGCTGAAGAAACTAGGAAAAAAAAGGAAACCATTTTTGGTGATCCAATCAAGCAAAGCAGTGATCAGAAACAATAAAGGAAAGAGGAATAATTGTAAGATAGGTATTAGCTAACTTAGTCAGATCTCAGGAAAAATCTCAGATGGAGAATGGACAGGATGCCCATTGTAAACATTTTCCACATCCTTAAGGGTGCAGATTACCAAGGTGTAATCCCCTTGGTACTGCTGTTGTCTCACCAATCTGTAACATTTGCTGTTATATATACACTGCAGGTATTACATTCTAGAAAATATTAGTGACTGGAGTCAGACCAAGTGATAAAGTGATGGATGAACCCACAAGACATAACCAGTTTTGTTTTATTGAACACACTTATTTCACACAACCAGAACACATCAGGATCACCAGTGCTGCCCTGCCTAGTAGCCCTAGGGCCACATTTTTCTCATTGTCCTCTTTGAAGTCAGACTCCAATGAAACCTATTTTAAAAACTTTTTTAAAACAGGTCCATACAGCACAAAAGGTGGCAAGGTTTTGAGTATTATTTCACTCCTTAGAAATTAAATAAAATTTTTCAAGCAACATACAAATATAGGGTTTAATCTGGATGTCTGTATGTTGTTTAATTCAACATTATATTTGATGCATTGTACTCTTAATTACATAGTCTAATCTTTGTTTTCCCCCGTATTTGTAGTCCATTAGCATCTTCTGTTTATTCCTTGGCCAACAAAGATAATCCAAGAAGAAACAAAATACTTCAGTTGCTCTGAAATGACAGATTTGACTTAACCAGGTATATCTGCAGATTCTTCAGAAAAGTGAGTAGGAACAACCTTTAATTCACAATATCTTGGGTGGTTGTTTTATATGATGATATTGTCTAGCTACATCCACATAATTTAGATTTCTAGAGTCATAACATAAATATGTGCTACCTTGAACAGGAAACAAATAAAAAGTGAGCAGGAAAAAGATAAAATTATGATACAGTTTAAGAATACCACATAATTTTTTATCTCTGAATTGATTCAAAGAACAAGAATATGAAAGAAGTAAGTGACCCCAGCACAAACAGAGAAATTATCAGAACCAAGAATTTTCATTTGCAAATTATAAGAGGAAGAAGTTGTTGACTCCTCCTATTTTTTTGCTTTGCAGCTGGCAATCTGCAGTGTATCTGGTATCAGTCACTCCTGTATATTCATAACTAAGTGCTTTCTCTACACTATATGGCTTCAGTTATATTGAAGACTTACCAGCATTAAAATAGTTAGCATATAAATGCTACAGTGAATTCTTCAAAGCCACCTAGTATTTTTTTTCATATGTGTTTATGTTTCTTTAAATGGGAAGAAATCTGCTGAAGTTGTGGGTCATTTTACAGCCACTAAGCAGTTTGCTAGTGAACATCCAAACCACAAAAAGAAATAATTCCAAATAATTATGTGGCCTTTTCGTAATCAATTGTGCTGACTTCTAATAAAAAAAAAAGTTTTTATAAGAAGCTGCACTGTTGATTAATTTTATGATGTTCTGCATTTTAACCTATGGCAATAATGCTTTTGAAATAGATATTTGCTTTTGTTAGCTGGTTTTGCAAGTATAGAAGTAACCAAGTCTGATGGCTTTGCATGTCCAATGACTATATACACACACATACCTATATATATGCAAGGATTTAAACTAGAGTAATTTTGAAATGTTTCAAATAACTTTCTAATCTAAATCTTTCTGTCACATTAGTAATTTAATTACTTTCCTGGTTCCTTTCTTTTTCTGGTAGCAGAGATTTGGCACTATGTGGTTCCAGTTATACTGCTGATTAGGGCTGATGCAGATGGACAAGAGCACTAAATTGATCAATACCAAGAGGGATCAGGTGGTGCACCTTTCCAAAGACATTCCATACTTTTCAAAAAGTAGAATATAGGAGAAGGATGTCTTTGAAGAGGGCAAAAGGAAAACTGAGGCCAGCAGGAAGCTTCCTGTGTAAAGAAGGCAGGAGAAGGCAGGATATGTAAGCTGTTCTTCTAAATAAAGCAGAAGATTATGGGCCATGTCCTTTTCTTGGCACTCACAGTAAGATCTTGAGCAGGTCAGTTTGCAGATACATTTCCTCACAACACAGTTTAATTTGTATTTGTTATTAGTTTGAGGGTGATGAATAGAAGACAAACAATGGAGTTTACTGTGATCACTTTTTTTTTTTAGAATTACTCTGAGCCTTTTCTGAGCCCACTGTTTTTCTATATTCTGCAAAGATGTGTACAGATCTAGATGTTTGTTAGGTCTTCAACTCTGTGATGTGCTCCTATGTATCCATGGTAGTTACACTGCCTTTGCTACTACCTGTTGAAAAAGATGGGAGGGACTGTTTATTTTATTTTATATGTCTAATAAGAATTGGGGATTTTTTCCCATATTTGGTATGGGATAAAATAATGTCTAATATGTTGAATTTACTGGTCTTATTATTCATGATAATGATATGTTGCTGATTTCTGTATTATGTATGTGAAATGACAGATTATGAAATTACTAAAATATTCACCTATTTCTTAGAACACTGCTCAAAAATGAGGCAAATTATTTAAAAACTGAGATTTATTTTTGTATATTTTATCCATACTTCAAAAAATAAGGTGCCTTCATTCTGTTTCTTCAGACTAGGTAAGAAGTTATTTTCTGCTTATCTCTTGGTCTCATTAGGGAATTGCATTTATTAATCTAACATTTCAAATTGATCATGTGATTATGTAGCTTTTAGAGATCACATACTTTAGAGAACACATACACAGGTTGCAGTAATAGGCCCTGATCACTATGTGCTATATGTTTGGTGAATATATAAATATGGCAAAATCTTCATCAGTTTATAGATGGATTGTTGTATTTTTGGTGCAACTTATTTCCACCATTGCTTTTTATTAGGATTGTGACAAGCATTTTGAAGACAGCACGCTAAAAAATGAAGAAATTTAAAATATTGTGACGCCTTTTTTTTTTTTTCTATTAAAAATATACACTTTTGGAAAGAAGGCTGCCTTTAAAAACATTAACCTGCAGAGTTTTTTAGTCATAAAGC
The DNA here is from genome assembly GCA_013397555.1 of Urocynchramus pylzowi. Classification (NCBI taxonomy): domain Eukaryota; kingdom Metazoa; phylum Chordata; class Aves; order Passeriformes; family Fringillidae; genus Urocynchramus; species Urocynchramus pylzowi. The sequence continues at coordinate 4,153,660 of VZRH01003699.1, forward strand.
TGAGTTTGGCTTATCTTTTATTTCAGCTTTGTTCTGTTTCAGAAACAAAATATTGGTATGGGAGTACCCACATCATTCCTATTTCATTATGTGCTGCTTTTGCAAAAAAAAAAAAAAAACCAAAAAAAACCAAAGTTAAGTTTACTCAGACATCATGATTTGGATAGAGCTGGTCAGGATGGGTTTTGGGGTTGTTTTCTTTGTTTGTTTACTTGCTTTTACCCCTCAGAAAAAAAAAAAACAAACCTAGCATCTAAGTTATGAAACTAAGCATTGTATTCCATTTCAAATTTTCGATTTATTATTGTAACAGTTAAGCATATGTGAAAGACCATTTCATGATGGTGGAAGTACAGTGTTGGATGCACATTTTCAAATACATAATCTCAGCCAATCCTGGAATGAAATACATTACGTATTTTCTATTTTGCCCTTAGCATTACACAAATTAAAACAATGCAGTGAAGAGCATAAACAAATTAATTTATAGCAGATAGAATGAAAGTACATTTTGACAAACACAGTTACCATGTTGTGGTTCTACAATCTTTGACCCTTCCATATTTCTACAATGACAGCTTAAGGTGATTTAAAACTTTCCTGAATAAAAATCATACACATAATCTATAAAAGTATACTTTTTTCTTCATTTTTAACACATGTGTAACAACTAAGAAGGGAAGAATCTACAGTTCCTTGTATAATTAAAGCTCATTGTATGCTGCAATTCCTTTTGAATCTGAATGATAAAGAATCGTATTATGAACACATTATCTTGCATTTGCTGATTTTTCAATCATGGAATCATAAAATGATTTGGCTTGGAAGGGATCTTAAAGATCATCTACTTCCAACCTCTCTCCCATAGGCAGGAACACCTTCCACCAGACCAGGTTGCTCAAAGCCACATCCAACCCAGTCTTGAACACTTCTAGGGATGAAGCATCCCCAACTTCTCTGGGCAGCCTGTTGCAGAGTCTGAACACCCTCACAGTAAAGAATTTCTTTCTAATATCTGATCTAAGCCGGTTCTTTATTCAACTTAAAGCCCTTACCCCTTGTCCTATTAGTACATGCCCTTGAGAAAAGTTTCTTTCCAACCTTCTTGTAAGCTCCCTTTAGGTACTGGAAGGCTGTAATGAAATCCCCCTGGATCCTCCTTTTCTCCAAGCTGAACAACCCCATCTCTCTCATCCTGTCTTTGTAGAAGAGGTGCTCCAGCCCTCTGATCATCTTAGTGCCCTCCTTTGGGCTTGCTCCAACAGAGCCGTGTCTTTCCTCTGCTGGGGGCTTATGAGCTGGATGCAGTACTCCAGATGGGGTGTTATTATGAGAGTGGAGTAGAGGGGCAGAATCACCTCCCTTGACCTTCCAGCTGTGTGTCTCTTGATGCAGCTTGGGATTCAATTTGTATTCTGGGCTGCAGGCACATGTTGCTGGCTCATATTTAGTTTTTCATCCACTAAGCCCATCTCTTCAGATCTGCTCTCAATCCACTCATCACCTGCTGGTATCCATGCCCTAAATTGTTAAACTTCTGTCAGATTAAAATACCTGGAGAGGTACTCAGCTGTAAATGCTAATATAATGGAAAAAAACCCCTCTGATTTCTTGTGCTAGCTTTTTCTTTTAAAAAGGTATACAGTGGATATAATACATTTGAATGTTTTTACTTTTCTTGGAGGAAGTCTAAACATCTTGATTTAGTAGACGTGAAAACCAGCATTTTATCCTTTATATATACTCTATGACAAAATGATAGAAGGGTTATTAATGATCCTGTTATTAATGATCCAATGTTTTCCTTCACTTCTGTGCAAACTCTCCAAAGAACAGCAAATCTGAATATCTGTGTAAACATCCAGTATTTACTGGCCACATTAAGGTTTCTGACATTATAGATCCTCAGGTCTCACTCAGTAAATTTCTTAAAAGGAATGAAGATTCTTTTACGTACCCTGAGTCAGATGTGTGCCAGAAAATATCAGCAAGATATTCTTCAAGAGGTCAAAACAACAGAAACTTTACTGTAAAACTTCAGAAAATCAGGGAACTTCGGCAAAAAGTTGAAAACAACATTCAATCAACATAAAGCATTTCACAAAGCAATAACTTAGCACACTCTAAGCCCATTCAACCAAGCAAACGCCAACCCACCCAATTTTAAGTTACTCAAACTTTGAGAAGGGGGAATTAGGCAAAGAACAAAGCAAAAGGGAGAAGAGATACAAATATAGCCACTACTCCTGGTTCCAGCAGTGTTTCAGCTGATCAAAACCCAAGGGAGGTAGGGTCAGACAATATGAGTGCCTTGTGCTCTCGCTTAGGTACATTTTGGCTTTCCTGGGCCACCCTTCCCCCAGGGGACTTCTAGTCTGATAGCCAGTCAGGAGCTGGTTTAGGGGCTCCAGGGGCAGGGTGGGGAGCATGGCCTCTGGTGTGCCAGGGATTGGCAGTCCCTGTGGGGGCTGGGATACAGGCCCCAGGGATGGGGTGTGGGGAGCGGAGTGTTGCCTGGCCAGGGCAAGACTTGGTCTGCCCCTTTCCCCACACAGGAGCCTGAAAGGTTTCAAGCCAGCCATCTCCTCCAGTCTCCCATAAAGATTTGCCAGTTTTCAGAATTGAATGTATTCAACGGGTCTAAAAAGACATTTCTCTCTTCCCTTTGTGCTTATATGACATCTATTTGTATATTCTTTGAAAATCTTGTATTCAGTATGCTTATTTTTACAAAACCATTCTGATGATGGGTAGCATATAGACTTCACGAATAACACAAATCTCTGACTTGACACTGTATATAATTCTTGTTTAACTGAACCATAGTAATGTATTTTAACCATCTAGTCTTTGTTTAAAGCCCTCAAGTGATGGGCACTCTACTTATAACTCTCAATAAATTGTTTCTTTTATTTTCTTAATTTAATTTTATTTATTTATTAAAAAATCCAACTGTAAAATGCCATGCCTCTTTTCCACTTTCTAAATTCAGAGCCCACCCACTGAGTAACTCTTGGTTAGGAGTCAGACTATGAACAGGCATGTTCCTCCTTGAAACAGTCATTAGTCATAGTAAAATTCTCCATAAAAATTATTTGCTGAATGATTTTGAATTTTTGAATGATTCTTCCTGTAGGTTCCTCGGGAGTAATTAATAAAGATTTGAAATTCAGAATATGAATTTAATTAGTGGATGTAATGTAAGAGTAAAGAGAAATACTGCCAGGTAACCAGATTCCAAATAGTGCCCCAGAAATTATTCTGAGGAAGTTTGCAACAAGTGTTAGTCTTCAATAGGAGGTACATGAAGGGCAATACAAGACCCTGAGATTAGCTCATTTGGTCTGAGTGTGGGTGCTAATAAAGCCATGGTTGCAGGTTTGATCCCCATGTGGGTCATTGACTTAAGAGCTGATGATCCTTGTGAGTCCCTTCCAACTTAGAACATTCTGTGATTCTGAAAAAAGATGGACAGAGACCACTTACAAGGGCATGGAGTGACAGAACGAGGGGGAAGGACTTTAAACTGAGAGAGAGTAGGTTTAGATTAGATATTAAAAAGAAATTCATTACTGTGAGGGTGGTGGAACAGAGAGATTGAAGACACCCCATCTTTGGGGGTGTTTGAGGCCAGGCTGGATGGGGCTTTGAGCAACCTGGTCTAGTGGAGGGTGTCCCTGCCCACAGCAGGGGGTTTGGAACTAGAGAACCTTTAAGGTCCCTTCCAACCCAGGGCATTCTATGAGTATATTGTGGAATGTAAATTCCACATTTTATTGCTATTCAGTATTTCCTTAAGACTTCTTTTTTTCCAGCACATTCTTTAAAGCACACTCATTTATTGAACTCTTTGTGAAGAGCCAGCATAGAAGAAGGGCAAACACTAAAAACAGATTGTATTTTAAATCATTCTTTGATGTATTCATCTGGCTCTAAAAAGCTTGTCTAGAAAATTATTTTGTCTGATGAACTCACTGAGATGCTGCGCTTCTCAGTGCTTTGACTAAAAAATACATCAGACAAGATTTTTTGGTACTTTTTTCTTTTTCCCTTCAGCTTTATCTGTACTATGCTTGTTACTTTGGGTTAGGTTTTATTTAGCGTATTTCTTTTTTTTGTTACAAATCTGACATGTAACTTCTAATCTGAGTGAGTATTGTTTTTTTTTTAAATCCATTGAGTGTGTTACATTCTCTATGTACCTCTGAAGCCTAAGAGATTTATTCTGTGACTATGGAAAGGACTGAAGTATAAAGTGAGTATGATATAGAGAGCAATTTCTTGAATCACAACGGTGAAAGGGAATAGATGATCCTTTGTTATTTTTGGTTTATTTTTGTTTCAGAAGTGTTGTGTTAGGCACAGAATTGCCGTCATCTCCTTCTTATGTTGCAATTTAGTCTTGATAATGGCAACTTCTGAGCAGCATTCCAGCCCAGTGACTCATAGCAGATGTAAGCCTCAACTCTGCAGAATTTAATAGCAAAAACAATCGCAGCTTGGGAAGGGCTCTGGAATTATTTGCATCAGCTTAAGAAGATTTAACAGCTTTGAGTTCTGTCCAGAAGTTAAAGGTAAACATTTAGGGTACCTATGAGGGAAGAAGGAAGATGTTTGGCTAATTTCTATAGTTATGGTTTAGAAATAATTTGTTTTTGAAGGCTATATAACTGGTGCAGTGTTGATAATGATGTCCGAATGTTTTACCAGGATCTAGCGATTTTCCTATGCATTTCTAGGTAGTTAATAAACCCACTATTTGAATCTGCAGTTTCTAAATTTGTATTACTATGGGCTATACAAATAAGGCTGCTTTTAGAACCTAAAAGTAAATCAAATCATGAATTATTTTTCAGATGAGGAAACAGGGCAAGTTTTGGTAACACCACCAAATTTAAACAAAGCAAAACCTGTGCATGAGTTTAATAATTTGAATTTTAAGAAAGCAAACCAGACATTTTCTATCCTTTTGGCAGATTCTCTCTTATTGTATTTATCAGCAATGCAAGTCTTATTGACACTGTGCCAACAGAAAGAAACAGGCATCTGTATTCCATCTAGTTTGCTGTCTCTTAAATTCAAAAAACATAAGAACATTTTAATGGTTCAAAAATTTCATAGCAGAGAACTTCTTTAATGTCATCAAGTCTATTTAGTAATTTGTTATTTAAAGACTTGGAAAAAACATCAGATTCAGAGGAAATTTGAATATAGGATTGACTGTGTGTGTATCCTTCAAAGAAAGCCCAGGCACAGAGAAGAAAAAATATGTCTTTCTAGAATTTTGATTCCATTGCTTTGGAAAAAAGATTTCTGCCTAACTGTGCAATGCATATTCCAGGTGTTATCTTGGAACAGTAAACAAGTAACCCCAGGGATAAAATTTCAAGGTTTCACAAGGGTTGCACTTAAACTTAATTTGTTTGAAACAGAAAGTGATTTTTTTTTCAGCTAACCGTTAAGAGTTGTGTTTCAACTTGAAAATGTAACACCAAGTTTTTCTCCCTCTAGAATATGATGTGTAATAATTAATCCACATGTCTACTGTCTGAGATTAAGATTTTCCTGGAAAGTGATATCCCCTGTACAAATTTGTGGGTTTTTTTTCATTTTGTTAAATTAACACAGGTGTTATAAAACAAGTCTTGGAAGTCTCTCAACAGTTACTAACTCTTCGGGTTCATCTGTGACTGATTAAAATTTGTAATTTTTTGCAGTTTTTTTGAGTTAAAGATTTTATTCAATTGTGTACTGTCAGCAAATAGCTATATAACAAGAGTAATATTTAAAGGACTAAAGAAATTAGTTTAAGAAACTGACTTTCAAAGGAGTCTTCCTAGAACAAGATGTTAAGCTTCCCTTGAACAGAACTTTAGGTTTCCCTGTGACTGAATACTGTGGATGTGCACCTTTAGAGAACTGTTACTAATACAACCTCTACTGAAACTTTTTTTAAGAAATAAGGGTAACTAAGTAAAGAGTTACCCACATTAATTCCATGTCTGAATCTGATGATTTAATGTGTCAAAGTGCTTTGAATATGTAAAGGGCTTGACCCTATTTACCACTTTTCTTGTCACCATTAAGTTGACCACTCAGTGAATCTCATGTCACTGTAACTGTGAGACAGACAAACTACAGGAGTTTATGCCTGCTGAGAAACTGGCTTAAAGGTGTGAGGTCCAGGACCAGCATTGCTGTTTGTCCTCTGACTTGTCTGAGTCTACCTGCTGGGCAGTGACAGAAGCAGAGAAATGCTTTTAAGTCACCCATTTCCTTTCAGAACTTGAGTTTTCAGGTCTTTTCCTAGTCTTTTTGATCTTCTCCCTTTCTTAGGAGGACAGCAGTACAAAATTTTGGTTTCCTCTACCCTACTAGAGGTCCCTCTGTGGGTTCTTTTATGCTATGTCCTGTTTCTGACTGGTAGATCTGCCAAATGGAGGCAGTTTCTCCCTCTTTATAAGCCTCTTGTCTTTCATTCATAGTGAGCTTATATTGTGAGTGGCTGTAGGATCAATACTCCATCTTGAGTTTACTGTCCACCTTGCTTTCTTAAAAAGCAGGAAACTCCAGGATTAAAATATCTTCACCAATTCATTTAAATTGTCAAATTTAGAAATTTACAAGACTATTATTATATTTTGCTATGTCTTTTGAGCATGTTTTAGTTCAGCACTAAAGCTGACATGCTAAGTTGGCTCCCAAGTGCAGCCCTTATGAAGTTTCCCACAAGAGGAACATAGAAAGAGGCATCCTTAAATAGAAAGGTGACTTCATCTAAAGATAACAAACTAAACCAACTGCACACACTCCACTCCTCAGCTATTCATTCTTTTTTTGCAGCTTGCTCATAGCAGCTCATACATGCTGTAAGGGACTTACCTGCCCTGATTGTACCTCATAGTGTTCTTTTTTTTTTTTTTTCTTTGCTAACGTAAATTTCTCTGAACAGTATCCAAGATTTACTTGATAGTCTTTTTGAAAAAAAATAAGAGTATTGTTGTAAAGATGTGCAATCCATTTAAGACTGGGGTTTTTTTAAGATTGATTGTGGTATTCAGACATTCACAGTCAGTGAAATCATGATAGAACGGTTCAAGTACTAAGACTAATGTGAGGGAAGATACTGTGGTGTCATAATTAAAATAACAGAGATGAAGTAGAGTATATGAAATATGAATCTTCCAGTGAAGAAAACAGAGTCCCTTTTCTCTATAGAAAACATATTTAAAGTATGCAAGGATTCAGGACAGCAGTTAGCAGAGACAGATCATATGCAGGCTGTCCAGATAGCTAAAGTACTCTTTGGTCACTCCTGTCACAGACAGTGCCATCCCAACAGATGGCAACAGCTGCTTTCAAAACAGAAGTGACTGTAATAGGTATACCTACTAATGTAATTTTACTAGCTGTAATTTTAAAAAGCATTGTGAGTATTTTATAGGTAAGTGTTGAAATCTGAGATTTGTCTGGGCTGTAATTTCTGGTCTTGCATGAAGTTTTCAGATATTGGTGAAAATACAGTTGGACTTGTTCAGTTTTGCACAAACTTAAAAACATACTTCTCATAAGCACCTTGCTTATCTTTGTACTGTAAAAAGCACAGTCTGCCAAAGTTCCACTCATATTTTATATTAATTCCTGTAGAAACATGAGTGGAAATTTTTGTAAAGTTGGTGTTACAATAAACACCTGCTGGTATTGAATCATTAATCTCTGTTATAAGTTTTACACTTTGTCTAACAACAAATGCTTTAAACATGTCACCATCCCTGGAAGCATTGAAAAAATGTAGATGTGATGCTTAGGGACAAGCTTTAGTGGTGGACCTGTCAATATTAAGTTAATGGTTTTAAGTTAATTTAAGTTAATGTCAATACTAAGTTAATGGTTCAACTCAATGATCATGGAGATCTTTTCCCTAATATCTCTATGGTAGGCAAAGCAGAGAAGACACATATTCTGGTTTAATCAGGTGTTAACAATGCTAAATGAAAATATTTGTAGTTACAAAAGAAAAAAAATTCCTCAGTTGATAGCTTGTAGAAGTTTAAGTAATTAATTCAGAATAGTTTATGTAAAATCTTTGTAAATATTTTACTGATTGGAGGCCTTGGTTTCTCCTCTGTGAAAAGCACACATCTGTCTTACAAAACGATTTTGAAGTTCTATCAGATAATGTTTGCAAGGCAGTGAGATACAGTGGTGATTGGTTTGGCCTATAAAATAATTTTCATATGAAAAAATGGAGTCTAAAATGCTATGGGTCATACAGTGCAAAGTATCCATAGCTATCAGTTTAAAGATGCCATTCTTGAAACCATTAGAATAAAAGCTGATAACTACTTCGGATTTTCCCCCCAAATTACTCTATGACAATGAAATTATCTTGATCCTCTCCTGGTGCACAAAATTTGCACAAATCTTTAGATCAAGGACAACTAGCCCAATTCAGATTTTAATCACTTGTATGTGACAGGGAGCTTTCTCACAAATTTAAAGGACCAACAAGGAATAATTCCCTGTTTTTTCAGCTTGCTTAAAATGTTTCTGCTTTTGTCTTGAAAATAAAATGTGTGCTTTTGAATCTTGAATAGCTGTCCTAAAATACATGGAGAGCTCTAATACAAAGTGGCCTAAAAGGATAAATTCTCATTTTACTGGCTTTTGGAGTTGTATTTTATCAGACTATTTTAGACATTTGTAATGAATCCTGCATGCATACTATATTTACAATTTGCAAGAAAATAATTATAGGCTAAATAGACTATTTTTGAATAAGAATTAAGGTGTCAAGTGTAAATTTTAGTTTTAATGTTTAACTTAACTAGTGTTTAATTTGTTCCTCTACTTCACAGATTCCAAAATGAAGATATTGATAATAATTGATTTTGTCCTTGCAGCTAGCTTGATGGATGTCATTGGCAGCTCTGTAAGTTCTAGTAATTAAATATTTCTATAGAGTTTCTTGTAAATACTGCATACCTTATCCTTCATAGTGCTCACAATGCACATCCCCTCCATAGTGCTCACAATCTCTACACACAGTGACAGAACCTTTGATGGAAAAGATTAAAATTCATAAAAAAATGAAAGAATGAGGAAATATCTTCAAATGGTGTGTGTACTGGGGACAAGTTTCCAATAATGAAAGAGGAAAAAAATGCATAAATTTACAATGGAAGATCCATCACTAGGTAATACCAAAGAAAGAAATCCAGTCAGTTAGTGACTGGATCTGATGTGAAAGAGGAGACAATAGATCTTTCCTAAAACAGGAATCATATGGTGCATGGAGGCATATTGTACAGAAGGCACACAACATGGTTATACTGCCATTCAGGCATGATGCTAACTCAGAATAACACCTGTAGTTTTGAGCAGCATAGTTACAGAAAGGCAAAGCACAGGCACTCCTAAAGCAGTGACTGCAGCAGTGCTGTTTCTGGGCACTGACACCTGGTATGCAGAATGTTTCCATCCTTTTCCACCTTGTCCACTTGCCCTACAACTTCTTCTCAAACAAGATCCATAACTTCATATTCTTACTTGTTTCCATGTAACTACATTGTAGTTCACCTTCAGAAACAATGATCAAAGCTCTTTCACTTCAAGCTCCCAAAACCCTCTCCTATACATTCTGTTTCTCCAACAAAAACCCTAATGAAATCACACTTACTCCACAGTTTAAAATACTTCTAGCCTCACCAACCCTGCACTGCATGTCATGCTGTCCTTAATAGTTTTATATCCAGGTCCTAAATAGGAGAGACCTAAAGGGATTGAATTCTTGATTCATAATTGCCTAGGTGGAAGTACTTGCTGAATTTACAACTACTGTTTGTGGCTTACATTATCTTATGGAAAACTTTTGTTCAGATAAGTAGCTTTATAGAGGCAGAATGGGAAGCACCTGACTCTCTAATCACTTCTGCTCAGTGGAGAAAAATATTACTAATTTCTGCAGAGGCCTACTAGAAAAGAGGCATCACAGCTAAATGCATTTTCTTATTTTTTAATTTTTATTTTTAATTTAGAATATTTTGGACTTAGCTGACCTTCTGAGCAAAAACTGGGAATATTCAGACTTTCATCTCAAAGTTTTCACCTTTTAAACTAATTAAAACACTAATTTCAATATAGAGTTATTTTGGAGCTAATTTATATTCTAAAAAGTATAGAAAATAGCACCACAGGTAAAAACCTTGCATTTTTATAGTTTTCATGAAGTATTCTGAGTCTAATTTGTAGCAATTATTTTAATGGAAGGTCACTGGCTGCTAAATAATGCACACAATAATGAAAGTGAATGCACATTAATTGCAGCAGCTGGCTAAATGTAGGATTGTGTGCCCAAGAGCAGAACTGTCAGCAGTTGTTAGATAATTGCTTCTCAATGTGTAGTGCAAACAGTTGCTTCACTGAAACAGACAGAACAGGTTGTGTTCACTCTGGTTTCAGTGAGTGGGCACCACTGTCCACTGGACATAGCCACAGTAAAATCCACATTTTGTTGAGTATTTCAACATTGTAATGGTTTAACTTTGGTCCATATCTAACAAATGGAATAGCAATATGTTGGAACCCTAATTTACATTTTGCTTCTTTATTACTCCAGCTGTGCACTAGTTTAACTTCAATGGTTTTTAAAGGATTATCCTGTGAAAAAGAAGTATAGCAGCACATTGAAAGAACAGTCTGGTAAACTGAAGATCTAAAAGACACATTGATCAAATTGAAGTAAGAGTTACCTTGTGATTGTCCCATGGAAAAAATAGACATGGAATTCCAAATATGAGAACTGTGGTTTTGCTGTTCAGCAGCAAAAGTCTAATGGGATTTGTCTGGAGTTGACAGAGAGACATCAATGAGAAGGCTGAAGTCAGGGAGAGAAGAGAAAGTCTCAGATACCGTACTTTTCACATGTAGGTTACTTTCAAAACTGTTTCTGCTGAAGCATTTTTTTCCTTATGCTGTAATTATTCAGTATGGTTAGTCATGTCTTGATTGTCACTTCTAATTTATTGTCACATCCTAAGCATTAAGAACTTAAAACCTTTTAAATAAGGAAATTGCTATGTGTAGTGTAGCTATATCACTGTTCACCCCATCATTTACTGTCTGTAAAGCAAATGAAAATCAGCTCATAGTTAGTTTTTAATTTTTATGAATTAATTCATAATTTTAAAGTACACAATAACAAAAAGTGGTTTTTAAATGCAAGTTTAAGAATAATATTTAGAGACACTGCCTGTTGCAGACTTGTGTTTAATTTGGTTCAAAGGAAAGGACCTTTTATTATGGTATATGAAGTAGTGTCATACTGAATTTAGATACCAAGTTTTTCTGAGGTAAGATAATATTTTTTCAGAAGTTCTACACTTGTACTATATAATTTAATCACAGCAGAAGAATGGCTTTTAGCAGTATGAAAGGGGAACTGAGAGAGGCATTTCTTTCACCTGAAAGAAACACATGTAGCTGTGCCTGTAGCTGCCTCTCCTCAAATGCCCTGTCCCTTGCTCTTTCCAGAATGGAAGGTAGCTCTTTGTGGCTCAGATCTTGCCACGTGTCACAGAGGTTACCCACCTGAAGTCTTGTCTCTATGAAATTGCACCACAATTTCAGGGTGCAAGGGCCTGGCAACAGGGGCCACCATTTCCAGGTCTCTCCCATTGCATGTTACCATGTTCTCCAAGCTTGTGAGGACTGAGTGAAGACTGATACAGGCTAACCTTCTCAGTAAAACTGGTAACTGTGGCATGGTGGCTTCTTTGTCACTCTTAACTTAGTATGATTTGAATAAATATTTGGTCTGACTGGGAACATGGGATTTTTTGACAGCTTTTCTTTTATAGTTAGCATTAGGTCATTAGGGTGAGCCTGGAAATACTTTTTCAATACTTTCAAAATTTATTCACTCTTTCTCAATCTCCCTGTGCATCTCTTTCTCTCAGAGCTTTAGAGATAAAGCTCTGCAGTCCTCTGTAATTTTCTGTATTCACACAGGACTAGACTGACAATTTGCAGACCCCTGTCAAGGAAGCCTCTTCTGAATCTCCCACTGAATAGAAAACTGAGCTTTTGTGAAGGGTTTGTGTGAAGGTGCAGATACAATTGAGACAACCACCCTGGAAAGGCTGCACAATAAATAGTGCATCTTTTCTTTGTAATATGCAACATGTCCCACATTAACCAGTGCATACAGTCAAGTAACTCAAGTCCCTCTAAGCCACTGTAGCAACTTTGTCTCTGTATGTCCATATATTTTAACTATTTTCTTTTCGTTTCCTGCTAGAAGAAAAGGATGATATGCTAGGCATCTCGTATAGCTATCAACAACTGAAAAAAAGCTTTTTCAAGCGAAGGTTCTTAAATAAGACAGAACTTTTGGGATATCACGGGCTCATTGGCCGCCGTGTCCCTCCAAAAGAGGGGTTTGGGAAATGTGCCTCTGGCCCTACAGCGCCCCCTTGCGGGCAAGCATGGCCACGGTGCCCCGGCAGCCGCCGGGCCGGCGCCGGGCACACGGCGGGCACGGGCGGGCACACGGCGGGCACAGGCGNGGAAATGTGCCTCTGGCCCTACAGCGCCCCCTTGCGGGCAAGCATGGCCACGGTGCCCCGGCAGCCGCCGGGCCGGCGCCGGGCACACGGCGGGCACAGGCGGGCACACGGCGGGCACAGGCGGGCACACGGCAGCCCAGACACAGGCTGCTGGACCTTTCCCTCTCCAACAGGGCGCTGACAAACTGCCTAGGCATGCCACACATGTATATATATATTTTTCCCCCCGTTCTTTTATTTCACCGCGTATTTTAGATTGCAGTTAAGCATGAATTAAAGCAAGTCTCTGATACACTTCAGTAATACTTAAGGCAGAAGTCTGTCTTCACGATTGTTCTGCACAGTCTTATGATCAAATTTTTCAGTGTAACTAAATATTGCAGACAAATGGAACAATTTGTTGGAAGCGTTCAAGAACAATGGGTGAAACCTGAGCTTGATGCAAATGGAAGTATGCAGACACCGCTGAGGTGTACCTCACTATGCACAGCAGTGTGCTATTGCAGACATCTCTGCAGTTTGGTGTGATAGGGCAATGTTCTGAGATATCAATTCCTCCATATGAATGGGAAATGTTGCAGGTCTACATGTCAGTAATGTTTCCTATGAATAAGGTAGCACCAGTTTAGAGCTACTGCAAATTTGATCTTATCTGTCAGAATTCCAGAAAGTCACCCTTTGATTTTGCTTTTACAGTGCTAGTTGTGCTCTTTTACAAGCTACTAAACTCTGTTTATATAAAATTTCAGGGTTATTGATGCAAAACCTGTGTCATTTTTCCAAAGGCTTTTCTCCCTCACCCTGAAATCAAAGTTATTTAATATATATTTTAAACCATACAGACTGTTTTAATTTAAGTTCTCCAGATCAGGTTCTGTTCACTTTGGCTATTTTACCATAGTCTTTAATCTAAAACCAATTATTTATTGCTCAGCATGCATTCAGCATGTCGGAATTTGGAACAGCTATTCCAGCTCTTGAGGGTCAAGTGAGTGCTAGGTAACACTGTATCAGAATGACCACATTTCTCACCCACTCTGCACGGCAAAATTAAGTTCAAAAGTCGCAGCACAACACTGACTTTAACTTTTGTTTTAACTTTTATTTTTCATGTATATTCAGGGCTTCTTGGAGACTATTTTAGCATGCCAAAAATGAGCTTAAAACTTAACAATATTTATGTTGGCAATGCTAGGATTCTTATCATAAGAAGTGTGTAACTTAAAAGCATTCAAAAAATGCACTATGAAGTTGAAAACATATCCATGTGGATTGCATTTCTTTAAAACTCTTTAGAACCTTCACAGTGTTAGTAGCAGGCTTCTCAGGATAGAAAATCTCCCCCCATGGAAGATGATAGAGATAGGGCCTCCTTATGATAGGGCCTGTATTATAGTGTTTTTCCCCAAAGTCCCTGCTGCATGTTTGCAGTTAGAGCTGGTAGCACTAAAGAGAAGGTCTCTTTGCAAAGTGTTCATAATATGTATGCTTTATATATTATATGCAGCAACATATGAAATAATTTTAAACAAAGTAGCAACAGAGATGGAAGTCAACAAAGTGTCTGTGGGATATTGTGACCAAAGTATTTTATTCAAGTTTAATTTTACTTATGGTTTGGTTGGTTGGCTCCTTGTTTCATATGTTAAATATCACATAAAATGTATTGATTTTACAATAAGATATGTTTTCCTATCTAGGATTTACAGAAATGTTTTCAAGAGCAGATACGACTTCAGGGCCAGGTGAGGCTTCTGGAACATCGTGTGAAACAGAAGCAGTTAAAAATTATACAGCTCTTAGAGAAGAAAGAGATTCAGTACAGTGACAGAGAAGATGAAAACAGTGTCATTGACTTGGGAGGAAAAAGACAGTATTCAGGTTAGAAGTGAAGCTATTCTTTTCATTTCCATTCATTGTAATGATACCCAGAAGCTTTAGCACAATTGGGCCTATTGAGTTATTGTTTTTAAAACTAATTTTAGAATGTTTGTTTAAAACACAGTGCTTAGCTTTTACCTGGACCTGCTGTGCAGGGAAAAATTGCTAATGTCAGATGGTAGTAGAATTTAACTTCTTAAATTCTTCAGGATTTAAGAAGTTTACTGATTTATTAGTAGTGCATAATTTAAAAACAATCAGCGGACAATAAATGAAGCATAAATATCAGCAATGCAACGGATAAAAGACAATAATAGACATTTACAAAATGTTAATCAGGAGTTACAGATTTCTAAACACCATTCTTTGAGTAATGTCAGAAATTCTAACAATCTCAAGAACAACTAACAGGGTTAGTTCACATTCACACATTCAAATGGTTGCCTGGGTTACAAGCAACTGACTTTGTTCCAATCTGTAAAGTCCCTGAGACATCCATATTTGCACACATAAGCCTGGCATAATGGCATCTGCATCTCACTTTAATAACATTTTCACTGAGTTGGATTCAGCTCATGACAACACAGTTTTTAAATCCTGGTTTAATTTTTCTAATTTCACCAGCACTCTGGTGGTGATCCACTCCTTCTACAGTGGAAGGCTTATAATAAATACAGTGGAAGTATATAATAAAACATAATCCAAACTCTTGATATAATAAAACAACATCCAAAACAATAGTTGGATTGAAAATACAATTTAGGAGACTGACTTCTAGATGGTGTTTTTTTCTAGCTGTCCAGTGCTAGAAAGTCTTAACTATTATTATTTTTAATAGCCTTGTTTGAATATGCTTGTAGTGCTTATGCTGCTGGAAGAAATACCAATATATATAACATTTGATCCCAAGGCATCAAATATAATAAAACACCATTAAAATGAAATTAAAAGCAGTTGTAAATCTGACTTAAAATGTTTAGCTGTGTATTTATTTACTCAGCATTCTGGAACACTTTATTTTTATTATTAGGGCTGACTCATTTGTTACTGAAAAGATTATTAAAGCCACATTTCTCTGAAAGGTATTTGTCCTTTCTTAGCATAAGCCTCAATTTATTCTTTTACACTGTTATTCTTTAAAAAAATCCTAACTTGCTCCTGTTTCTGATTATTTTTCCCCCCATTATTTTTTCACTTTTTTTACACCTTGGAAAATGCCTTTCCCTGTTCATACTGCATTATTTTCTCAAACTTCTCTGGCATTTTAATATCAACAGAGCTGGATAATGTGAGTTAGATAGTGAGGGGGAAATTCCACACTATATACACCTGCTAAAAATTAAGATATGCTTTTATTTTGCTAACCTAATAAGAAATTAATGGACAAGAAAAGCTACTTTCTCTAAGCCAATCACACATGTCTCTATAAAGACAACTTAGCTATTATTTAAATCATGTTTTCTATTAGAGTTTATTCAAATTCTGGCATAGCTATTTATTTTCAGTATAAAGTGTTTATTTTCTATGTCTAATCTTCACTGACACTTTCACTGAAAAGAAATGTAATAGTTCATAAAGTTCCAACCAGGCCTGGAAGTTCAGCCAATTCAGAGAATTCCTTAAAGTTAATCATCTCTACCTTAGCCAGGAAAAACAGAAATGCTGGAAATTGTATGTCTTTTCTGTGTGACTGCCTGATGGTAAATTACATATAAACAAAGAACTCATTTCATTTCTTAATTCCTAGAGGAAAGAATATAAGATTATACAATTACATTGCTGTAATATTTCCATGAGCTATGAATTTTGTTATTGTTGTAAATTATATTCATCAACAGCAATGCAGACCAGATTGTGAATGGTACCAGGCCAAAGTGGTATCATTTTACACATACACTGCACTTTTGGGCATAGTCTTCTGTATAGTTTTGCACCTATTTGGTAGAAGGGACAGGAGAATCAGGCCTTGCAATTGTTTCCATTTTTAACAGTGGAGATTCCATACTTTTGTTTCTGGCACTTCTGCAAACTTTCTGGACATAGAAGTTCATGTTTGTTTTTAAAGGTTACTGTATGTTACATATAATTTTAAGGTTGTAATAGGATTCTAATGTGAATAATACTACTGTAAATGAAAAGTGACACCACTTAAAACAGAGGAATTATTTTGCTAGTCAAGTAGAAACAAAAATTACAATATTTCACGGTGTGAAGATATTATTTCAAAGATATATCAAAATAATTACAGCCCAGCAAAGCTTTAAAGCAACACAATTACAAAAAAAAAAAAAATACCCAAAAGTCAAAGAAATGTGTTTGCGGGGACATTTCATTTTATTAGTGTGGTTCACATATGACTTCTACATAACATGACTTGATTACTGTTACTGACTTGATTTCTGATTTTGCCAGTAAGTACAGGACTAAAAATGTTGTGTCCAATTAATGTTGTGTGAACAGATTGTGCAGAAATCTACAATGAAGGCCATAAGCAAAATGGATTTTATAAAATAAAACCAATCCGGAGTCCTAGAGAATTCTTTGCGTTCTGTGACATGTCTGAAGGAGGTGGCTGGACTGTGTTTCAGAGACGTTCTGATGGCAGCCAGAATTTTGATAGGTAGGTACTAGACTTGGTAATTAAAACTGGAAACAAAGTGAAGAAACAAGATGGAACTAAGTTAAATCTAAACTTCAGAAGTATGAGTAAGTTGTTATCCCAGATAAAAGGGAGGAATGGTTATTCTGTGGGACAGCCTCCAGATGAGATACCACTTCTGGTTCCGGCTGTCTTCCGTGAGACATCCGTTCTAATCTTTTTCTGACAACTTGTGCATTTGACACAAGGACACTTCAATGTCAAATGTGTTAGTAACTGTTGGAACAAGAACTCTTAATGATGAGGGAAGGACTAGATTGTTTTCTGCAATTAAAAAAATTAATTGCAAAAATCAAAAAAAGAGAAAAATGTAAGCAATCTGAGGGCCCTTGGAGTAAAAATATTCTTCACAAACATGTCTAGTGGGAGGATGGGAAACAAAGTACCTAAGTTGAAACAGGAGAGGTTCAGACTGGATATAAGGAGAAGCCTTTTCACCATGGAAAGAGTCAGGAGGTTCCCCAAAGAGAATGTGCAGTCTCCATCCTTGGAAGTTTTCAAGATCTGAATGGACAAGTCCTGAACAACCTGGTCTGATCTCATGGCTGATTCTGGCTTGAGACTGACACTGGACTAGCTTGCCTCCTGAGGTTCCTTCCAGTTTGAGTTATTCTGTGATGTAAAATTGTATTATAGAACATCCAAAATAACTTGCTTTTTTGAGAATTTAGTAATTTATACCAATTTCAGACTCTGGGCTGACTATGAAGAAGGCTTTGGAAATTTTGTTTTGAAAAATGGTGAATTTTGGCTTGGAAACAAAAATCTTCATTATTTGACTAATCAAGGTAAGATTTGTATTGTAACAATAGTCTTATTGTTTCTGTTTCTTTGCTCTTTCCAGGCCATTTTTTTGTTTCCCCTTTTTGTTATCATAAATCCTGAGTTCTGTTGTTAGTCCACATGGACTTCTCTAAGTTTCAGAAAAAACCACATTTGAATATATGTTTTCTAGGAAAAGGTTCAAAACTGTCCTTAGGCCACTGGCATACTGTGAGCCCCCGTGAAACAGGGAACAGGAGACAGGAGTCTGCCTTAAAAGAATTGTCTCTATCCATTTTCCATCAGCATCACTAACAGTCCAGAGACAGGTATCCTGTACCAAGACACTTATTCAGGGCTTTTTAGCTGTGTGGGCTATTACATGGAAGTAATTCTAGTCCAGTCCTGTTGATGAGGCCAATCAGTAGTAGAAAGTTATTTCCACCTTTCTAATAGTCACTCAATGTAAGCTAACTTCTCTGTGGTAGAATGCTGCAGATACAAAACCACTTACCCACTGGCTTAGCCACTAAATCATATGGAAATCAGTGCCACCAGGATGTGATCCTAGTATAACTTTTTTATTTTCTGAGTATAAAAATCTGATTTTCATAGGTGAACATTTATTGATCAATTTTCACTATGCTTTCATTACCACCTCAAATATCTACTAAAATGTAAAACCTGTAAGGCCATCTTTTTTTTACAATTTTTTTCCTACACTTGAAAATTTGTATTGGAATAATTCTAAAATTTTCTAAGCTAAATAGAATTCACTCAGGCGAATAAAGGCAAAGAATAGCAATATATGCTTTAGTATGCATAAAGAAAGAAGGTAAAACCCCATAAAATATGCTGAGATGATAGAGATTCATAATAAAAGCATTTTCTTTTTATCTTCTACTGTAATACCCATTTCCAAAAAGTAGTGAGATAGGCTAGTTTAACTAAAATAATTTGGTTTTTTTTTTAAGGGAATTATACTTTAAGAATTGATCTAACTGATTTTGAAGGAGAACGACGTTTTGCACAGTATGCAAGATTCAGAGTTGCAGGAGAAGAGGTAATAAAATATTGAATGAATAAAGGTTTTAATGAAGATGTGGATTCTGTAGAAAAACAATAAACATACAGGTTCCCTAATTTCCATAAAGATTTGTGTAGAACCTTAATACCATATTTTCTTTCTTATACATGCTTATAATTTTCAAATACCTAATAAAAGTGGTTTACTCTGATACATTAGTTTCACACTTTCTGTAAGAGATATGAATCATTTGGTTTAGCAGACATGGATAAAAGCAGTTTTTCTATGTTTGTTGATATTATCAACAATAATGGTAGAAGATGTTCTGATTTGCTAATGTATACTGCAAACTAGCCCTAATGTTTTTATTAAGTCATTGATACATATGGTTAATGATGAATTTTATCCCTGTTAAGCATCTCTACAGCCTTTCAGTATTAAGTACATTGTGTTTAAGTGACAGGACATTTCTTAGCATAAAAATAGCAGCAAGTGGAACAGGCCAGGTTCTTCTTTGTGATTTTACTCTCTGACATGCTAAGGGCTAAAGACATATAGGAATTTATTTTTTTTTTTTATTTCTTCACATTTTTTATTAGCATTCTTATGAGATGAGTTGTGGTGAATACTCTGGTACAGCTGGTGATTCCCTTACTGGTGGATTTCATCCTGAAGTAAAATGGTGGGCTGATCATCGAGGAATGAAATTCAGTACTAGAGACAGGGATAATGACAACTATGAAGGGAACTGTGCTGAAGAGGAAAAGGCTGGCTGGTGGTTTAACAGGTATTTTGATTTCATATGGGTACCATCAACTATTCTGCTCCATGTGTGTTTATAAAAGAATAACATATGGTAGAAGATAGATTGGGATTGTTCATTTATTTGTAATGTGCCCTTGTCCCCTAGCAGAGATCTCAGTGCTGGTAAGACTGAGGCTCACCTTAGAAGGGACAGCACCTACTGTGCAGCTCAGGCTGGTCTGTGATAATGGCATTTGCCACAGGTCATCTTTGTTATCAGGCAGTGAGGAGGAGATAATTCTGCCCCTCTGAGGTAACTAGTTTTTACACAAGTAGGTCATGTAGAGTTTGCAGATACATCCCTGCTGTACTTCACTCTCACATTTCCCTTGTGTTGCACTAGACCAGATGTGGCAGCACTGCAAATATCTGACAAGCTAAACTAGTGCCAGGTTATCAAGACTCATTTTTTTCACCTCACTTCACAGTATCTCATTCTTGTTATTCTTTCCAAATGGAGATGGTAATGTGTCCACTCAGTTTCTGTCAGAGTGCATGTCTGGACTGAGTGAAAGATTTTTTTAAATAGGGTTCAATAAGAGAATTTAAAAATTCTACTTAACATGCAATATACCAAATCAAAAAGAAAGGATAAAAATGGTAGCCTTAGCCTGCACAGATCAGCTATGTTCTTTCCTGTAATTCATTAAATAAATTTAGCCATGAAGAGAAACTCTGCAATCTAGCTGTGTAATAGAGAGGTTTAAAATACAGCTCAGGGAGGCACACTACTCTCTCACTGTGATCTCAGTTCACTTGGCAAGAGGTGCCAGGCTGGATCAACTCCATTGTTTCTGTTGTGTCATCCTTTGTTTCTCTTTTTAACTCCTCATTTGCCAAATTCTGTTTTCATAAGTAGTCTGTGACCACCTTAACTGATATGATGTAGCTATTAACTCAGTGTTCCTCAATTAACTACTTATTTTAATATATTTGCATGGATAGCCAGTCAGCAGAATGTTTGAGACTTGGAGAAAGTCACATGTAGATAATGGTTTTTTGCATTTTTTAAGCAAAGCTAAGATATAAAAGGGAAAGGCAACTGTGTTGGAGCTTCTTTTCCCAAAAAATCAGAGCTTTTGTAAATTTAAGGGAGTATCTGGACCTCAAATTGCATAAAACTAATATCATGCCATGGATTTCATTAAGACTGAATTACCAATCACTTTTAGACCACTGAATACATTTTTTGCCTTTTAAAAACTTTTTTTTTTTATATTGGATTGATCTGGCCAAAAGAATGACCACTTTACAAAAGTAGCTGCACAGCAGAACTTGACAGTTATTTATACCTTGTAGTAGTTGGTGCTACATAACTTCTAAAGATAGCTGACTCCTACTAGGCTAGTTCTTATTATGGTTGTGCAGCTCATGCTCTTAAAGTGACAGTCTAGCTTGAAAATGAAAATTAGTTAGTAATAGTGTTATTTCATTGCTTTGTTATTGAATTTTTAATATTAAGCCTAACATAAAACTGAACATTGCAAAATACTAGAAAATGTCAGTATCATTAAGTCCTACTCAAAAGAACAGTACTGGCAGAGAAAGGAAAGCACTCAGAAACACGTATTTGTCATGCACAGATTAGCAAATATAGAAGGAATTAGTGCTCTTGGCTGGTTTGCATAAGAGCTCCCAGCTATGAAGGAATTGTTTATAGCCAGCTCTGTGCTATCAGGACTAATGAAATACAGAAAAGTCCAGATAATATGAAAACCAAGGGATGTTACACAAGTGAGGCCACATGGAAGTAGCTCAAAGCTAGTTTAAAGCCACCGGTCTCGCTCCAGCTCAGCATTTGTTGTCCTGGACTTCTGCAGAAAAATGGCCCCTTTTGTAAGCAAAGCTCTAGCAGAGATTTTTATCTTGAATGCAAGGCCACAGAGCTGGATTCACTCTGGTACTACCTGCAGGTCATAAGCTTTCCAGCAGCCAGGACATTGCAAAGGTCATAAGTAGTTCATAAGTAGTGAGATAAAGTTCATAAAGGTTCATAAGTAGTGAGAGTGAACAATTCCAGTTGGACATCAGCTTATTCTCTCTCAGAACTCCCATTTTTAGTTATACCATGTATGGATGGTAAGAGGGATCTGTTAGGCAACAACTTGGGGCCAGATACCACTAACTCAAGCTTCCTGCCTTACCAATCATCCCAGAGGCTGCATAACTACATTCATATGGGGTCAGTGGAGTCAGCAAATCCAGACGGAATTCAAAGGGTTCTTCAGGGAACCAACTCCCATCTCTCCATATCTGTCACACAGTTAATACATAATTAAAATAAAATATCCATGGACAGTTGAGAGTTGGCTGTACTTTTGAAACTACTGCAGTGTAGTTTTTTAACTTTATATTAGCCTATTGTAAGAGGAACACAGGCTAACTTTAAGGTATTTATTGACTAGTGAATAATGAATGTTTTTTCACAATATCATATCACATCACATGCCAGTTGTTAACTTAGCATGTACAGTTACTTCAGACAGCATCTAGTTGGATACTGAATACTCTAATTTTCACTATTCATGCTTCCCAGCACTTGAAAAATGAAGACTTTTTACTGGCTCATACTGCTGTTGGCAAAATTATGGTGTGCCTTCTTATGATTCTTTTAATGAAATCTGTGTTTTGATTCAAAGTAGGCAGAGTGCCTGCTCATTGCAGAATTTGTATGATTAGAAAGATTATGTCAGCTCTGATACAAGTTTGCCATTCTCAAAAACAAACTCACTTTTGATGTCCACAATTTATAAGCTTTCAATTAACACTTTATCAAAACTGACTTTAAACATTGTTAGCAATAAATAAGGATGTATAGATGAGAATTTTCCTATGGAGTTTTTCTCATAGTTTTTATTTCAGTTCTCAAAAACTTTGTTAATGAAGTGTAAGCAAAGCCAAAAAAACTAAGATTTGCCAGTAACAAAACTCATAAGGTTTATTTGGAATGTTTTCTGTGTGCATATTTTCTGAAGTCTGCTTTTGGAATCCATCATGGTGTTCAACAGCTAGATATTAACAGCATTTATAATGAAATACTGAATTGGCAGATAAACCAAGCTGATTCATCACAATGTGCTGCAAAAGGAACAGCCAGTTTGCTCTCCACATAAAGATCTAAGGTTGTTTCTCATAGAAACCAGGCAAATATCAAGGTTGTGCTGTTTTCTTTTCAAGCCTTTTGGGTTTTGCTAGGGTTTTTTGCTTGTTTCAACCACTGTATTTAATAAACTATAACTGCATTTGTGCCTGAGACTGTTAAAAAACAACAAAACCCCCTCAACTTTGTAGAGTCAAATAAAATGCCAGCTCCGATGATCCACTGGATTGGTACATGTGTGTAATTAGCTGTCAGAATTCATCTTTGTAAATAGAAGTCCACAGGTGGATAGGCAAACTGATGGTGATATTCAGGTTTTGTCATACAAAATACCATGTGGTGTAACTGGAAAACTTAAGGGGGGGCTCCTCTGGAACAACAGAAAAACACAACAGTATTTCTTTCCCAGAGTGTGGTGTACGCCCTGCTGCCTTCCATCTTGAACAACTCTGGAAAAATTTTCCACTGAAACAAATTAGCAGGAAAAACTCCAAGAGCTAGTAATGTCAGAAAACATGGAAAGAAAAAGCAGCACTTTTGGTTGAAAGAAGCAAAAAACATTTGTAGTTCTTCCCAAATTAAAGCACTGTTGTTTATGCACACAGAATCTACAAATGCAAATTTATGCAGCTGTCAAACCAGGCTGGCATCAGCATGGCAAAATTTTTTGACTCGCAGAGAAATAAGTAACAAATAACAAACAAATAAATAACAAATGCGTGGAACTTTTCAGCAGGAGGCCTTATTGCTGTTTCCCTTTACTTTCCCACCAGGTGTCACTCTGCCAACCTGAATGGTTTGTACTACAGAGGTCCCTACACTGCCAAGACAGACAACGGGATTGTTTGGTACACCTGGCATGGGTGGTGGTATTCCCTAAAATCTGTTGTCATGAAGGTCAGACCTGCAGACTTTGAACGTAATATTGTTTAAATATTCTATTAACATGATTCACCCGATTAACCTTTTAGGAAATTCATTCCAAATTAAAATGGGCAGATTTTTGCTTCTCAATCTATGCATATATAAATTTAGAATAATTCCTCTGCAACCAGAAGTTTTATGAGATGTAAGTGAAAAGACAAGCTAGCCTATGAACCCTTAGATACAAATATTAATACTAATGGGTCCAGGCATTTTTTTTAAAAAGGCAAGAGTTCACCTAGTTCCTATATCCTAGGAATAAGGACATCTTCATTAAGATGGCGAATTTTTGGCTTTCCAGTAACTCCAAATCCTTTCACCCTTAAAAACAACAGTATTGTTACTGTGCTGTCTCAAAATGAAAATCAATTATACTTATACAATAGAAAAAACTCTACTCAAATAGAAGTATAAGGGTTACTCAGTGGATGTAACATACCTGCTTTGGAAAGATTCAAGACTTTAGAAATGAGTTTCCTGTAAATCCCTCTGATGTAATGGTTGCATGTGTTGTGTACATAAAAGGTTTAAAGAATGAGGCAGGGAACTGAAGAAAGAGAAGAGGTGCTACGAGGGTACAATCAATTGAATCCAGCATAGAGAAGTGGATTGTCTGTTGTTTGCTGAGGCATTTCTAGGGCTGGTCACAACATTTCAATAATTTTCAAATGTTTCAAATCATTTTTAGATGATCAGTAATTATGCTTTTCTCCTCCTTGGTAACTGTAATGCTGCTTTTTTGTTTGTTTGTTTGCTTGCTTGTTTTTGGTTTGGTTTGTTTTGTTTTGTTTTTTGTTGTTGTTTTGGTTTTGGTTTTGTTTTGTTTGTTTTTGTTTTGTTTTGCTAGATTTTAAAACTCTCTAATTTTGAATGTCCTGTCTAGTTACTTCCTCTTCTTTCCCTATATACTTGTCTAAGCTCTCTGGGCTTTTCTCCATCTCAAGTTGCATATCCATATTTTTCTTGTACAAGAATAATGTAAGAGAGACTTTGCCTACCCCTGGCTTTTGTGTCTGGCACTACAATAGACTCTAATAGCCAGTAATAACAGGAGTTGCTGATTAGTGCTTGCTGCCATGGAGAAGATAGGAATACTCTCTAGAAAGCTATCCAATGAAATGTAGCCCATTTCTGCTGGGCAGATACAAATGAAGACTTCAAAGAAAATATGGACCTAAGCTTGCTTTCCTAAAATGATTTTGCTTTTGTGGTTGAACTGCCACTCTCTCTCCCCCTGTCCAAATACAGTTTTGAACGTGGCAGCCACTTTCAATCATGCTTAAAATAATTGAAAATAAGTTTTGGTAAAGGTCAGTTTATAACTACATTGCTATGAATACAGGACAGCTGAATTGTAACTCTCTGCATGGAAATTTTCCCTTCCATTTTCATCCTCCTGAAACAAAAGTTTGTAAAGAATCCTTGAGAGAATTGCATGGAATAAGGGAGGGAGGATGTTTGTAGCAACTGAGGGGAAGAAAGAGAGTTCCTATGAAACAATCTCACTCAATAAGATAGATCATGCTACACCTAAACAAACAAACAAACAAACAAAAAAAACCAAACCAAAACAAAAAAAAAGGTGCAGAGAAAAACAGGGTTTAGGCAGCTAAAATCGTGTTATAATGTAAAAATTGTGCCAATGAAAATCTGCAGAATGGAGGTTTTAAGGTCTCTTCTTTTTGTGGTAATAGCAGATATTCATGTGTTATATATAACTGAAACTGTGCTAGAGATTTCTAGCCTTTAGCACATCCCTGTACCCATGCACAAGAGGACCAATGAACAGTTATTCAACTGCCTCTTTTGGACTTGGTTTAATTAGTTACACCAAATTACATTTGGTACCTGAGGGGAAGGCCCATTGCCCTATGTGTGTGTGTGTGTGTGTGTGTAAGGAAATAAAGAGAGAGAGAGAGAGAAGGAGAGATAGTAAGAGAAATTCAACAATAAAACAGAAAATCTGACAAAGTATTTTTATTCGATTTTATTACATAACTTAAATTCGGTTCCTATATAACTAATTATATGTCTAGAGGTATCAGTTATTAATAATGTGATGGAAGTTTTGGAGCAGTTGAAAAAATGTTGTAAGTACAGTATTTCCCAAAAGGACTTTAAAATTCTTTTTCCACTCTAAGAGGAGAAAGCTTTAATTATTTGGAAAAAAAAAACCAGAATGCCATTATGTAGAAATTGTAAAAACATCTTTAGTTTTTCACAGGAAAATGGAAAGATTAACTCATGAATTTGGAGAGTATCAAGGCATATCATATTCCACCAAAATAAAAGTCAAGGAGGATTTATGCATAGGAAAGTTGGATTTTTAGTACACCAAAAAAGACTTTCAAAATGTACAGATTGTGCTCATAAAATCTTTGATAATTTTTTATATACTACAATAAATCCATCCTCTTTATTTATAAGAACCCTAATAAAATCTTTTGGCTGAGTTAGGGTGCTTTTGACATATTCTGATATAAAATTTGACTCCTTTTCTATACTGTACATCTTAAAATGAAGAATCAAATCTGTCTTTGTACATCTAATGCACTTGTATGTTTATTTGGACTAAATGCTCTTCAGAACAAGAAAGCATCTAGCATACTGTCAGCAATATGCAAATATTGTATTTAATTTCCACTACTTTTCCATGGCCTTTCTTTGTGCAGAAAATCTTTCTGGCCACATGAAAAGCATGTGAAAGTGTTGTAATTCAAAATGGTCATATAATTGTTCTTAAATAAACAAACCATTTATTTTCAAAAGGGAATTTTTTTATAGCTATCAGGCAAGACACAAGGTTGGAAGAGAATTCTTTCCTCTGTCAGGCTTGCCTGTTCACATGAATTTATTTCCTCAACAGGTACAAACATGTTCTAAATAGCCTTTATAATTACAAGATAGCAGAACACAGGCCATTTTATTTGTTCTGGTGTTAGATAGAATATTGTTCCCAAACAGCTGAAAATGAATACATACTATTTCATAGAAATCATATAACCCAAATGAGAAAAAGAAGTGAGGCAATAACAATGAAAATGTTTTGTCAGTCATGTTATTAAAGAACACAATGATATCTACCAGCAATGTGGAATAAAAAATATGTAGTTTTGTAATATCTGTTCAAGGGAAACTCTCTTGTATTTTATTTCTGTGTCTGTGTTCTTGCATTTGCTCAACATATTGGAGAATAAAAGAATGGAAACCACAATTCCAGATGAATTAAATGAGCAGTAACAGAGCCTTTTATGTTACAACATTTGTTTTCCCTAGAATATGTAGAATGCATTGATAGAGCTGAGGTACTGCAGTCTGGCCTATGGCTTTCCATGGGAGATTCTTCTCTTCAGCTCTACTGCCTTGCTGCAGGCTACCTCTCCTCAGCATTCCCAAACCTGTTACTCCTCACACCAACTCCTGAGCACCCTTTGTAAGTAAAACATTGTGTTCTGTCACAGCTACTTCTTCTTGCTCTTGAAATGGTACACCCAGAAAGGGGATTTGAACCACAGGTTGCCACGTCTGTGAACATTCCTATCATGTTCCTTTAGTTCACTCCTCATTATCTCAGAAGAATGAGCTAATTTTTCGCTCATTTTCCTTCAGCAGTAGGTTCTCTTTGGCAGTTATGACAGAGGTAGAAAGAGCAGAAGTATCCAGGGAAGTATTCTGTATCTAAATTTTTAAAAGTTTTGAAAAATTTACACTTATTTGTGGGTTGTCTTTTTTTTTTTTTTTATTTTTTTTTTTTTTTTGGGGGGGTGGGGGTGGGTAGGGTTTGGGTTTTTTGTTGGTTTTTTAAATTGTTTATTAAGTGGTTAACTTGGAAAGCAAAAATGGAGCTTTCAAAACCAGGAAGTACTTTGAAATGAGTATAAGTATGCTTGCTGTTTTCTCAGAGCAGGTCTGAGAATTGGGAATTTGGTAAGGCTTTAAACATTCAGCTAAAATCCATATGCTCAGAGGGAGGTTCAAATTTTTGTTGAAGTGCTTCTTCAAAGAGGGTATAAAACTTTACAGTGATAGTGACTTTTTTTGAAGCTTAATTAGGCTTTTTTGTTGAACACATAGTGTTTATCAATTTTTTTTCTTTTCCAAGTACCTGAGGGCCCTCTTAATCTTTGTTTAGTGCAGGATGAAATCCAGCTTGCCATTGCTACATCTTCAGTTAACTAAAACAGTTCCTCTTAGTCCCACCCCAATGGTAAATAGATTGAATCAGAAACATAATGCTGATACACAAACACTGAATAAACAACCTTGGGGCCAAATTCATGTTTGTTTGCTTGCAGAAGAAGTAAAATATGGCCTTTGCATAAAAACCACAAGCAAGCCATCTTGTACCTCACTTTTCTGTCCTTCCTCAGCAAGCCATAAACACCTGTGTATCAGTTCCTTTTACCTTTCTCTTGTAAAGAATTAAGCTGCTTTTTTTTTTCTTCCTGTCTCTATGACAGTCAGATTAAAGACCTGTTAGTTGTGCTTTGCATGCCTTTGACTGTCTGTCTTAAGGAACCTGGGTAGTTCTGAGGTTCTGCAGAACCTGAGCAAAGGCTCCGAGCAGCTAAAGGACGTTCTTAAGGCACCTAAAATGGCAGTTGTGAGAACAGACTGGACTGAATTATTTAATGAATATGTCATCCAACACTACTGGCAGGAAGATAAACAGATTCCTCTTACAGGTAAATGGTTCTCACAAATGATTACCTGAATTTCAGTGCATCCAGTTTTGTTGTCCTTGCAAAAGGTCACAATTTTCAATCCATGGTCTGTCATGTAATTGCAAAATTATATTGCCATGGGAGCCCCTGGTCTGGCACTGTATGCAACATGATAGTTCATATTAAATGAACTCAGAACATTAGCTGAACACAGGCAAGTGGCATATGAGCCAAAATGCTTTTATGTTAGTGATATCCCGCACTAGATGGTGCTCTGTATGTGGGTTTTCTTAGGCCATACTACATTTGTAAACTAGTACAACATTTCTCCTGATTAAGTTAATTATTAAATGATAAAAAATAAGAGAAAAATATTTAGGTGAACTTTGTCCTTAACTAATTTTTAAAATAATACATGAGTATCTAAGGTTACCTAAATGGTAGAAATTCACAGCATCTAATTCACTTGAGGTACAGCTCATTTAGGTAGTAAAATTGTGGATTTTTGTTTGGTGGTTTTTTTTTTTTTTTTAAGTCTCACATTACAGCAGTAGTTTGTGTGTTCTGATGAAGCAGAAACAAAACTGTGCAAGTTCCAAACACTACTTGAACTAACTTATCTGTATTACTGCATTCCTGCTGGTATTCTTTTACTCCTCTTCCCTGCTGGGATATCTATTTTTCACATCTCAACTACTAGGAAATTCAAGGCAACTTCACTGTAGTGAGGCCCATCTTTATATCATAACACAAATAATACAGCATTTGTATATTTCTTGTGACCAGGAAATTGAGATTATATGAATACTTGTGGCACAAGCAGGATGAAGTAAGTGCTTGGGCCATACTGAATTCACTTCAGGGAGAACAGGAAATCCATCTCCTGCCAAAATGCCGTAGACCCATCTGGGAAAAGCTTCCTTACAGAAATCAGTGGGTTATTCATGTGGTACTCAGCAAATATAAAATTCATGCTGCATGTCACTGCTAGATGTCTTGCAAGTCTTACTCTGTAGGGTAGTATTAAAGTTTGAATTGTTAATGCTTGCAAGACGTGCAGTCACTTTGCCTTGTGATATAAGGGGATTGCAATGTATCTCTTTTTAAATATTTTTCTAATAACTCTGAGTATTTAATTTTAAATATCTCATTGAAGTTTTTGAAATAAGGCTATTTCAAATTGTTCCAGTCCTCTGTCACTGAATCCTTCCTCTGTTACACAGCATGCGTAATGAAAGATCTCAGCACAGTTCTCATCTATTTCTCTGAGTGACTTTTCCTAACAAGGGGTTAAATACCTTATGAATTGGTTTCACTAACCTTCTGACTCAATATAGGAGAAAACAGAAAAATCATACCCATCTGGAAGAACACAAGCCTCTCAAGCTAAAATTTCTAAGCAAAAAGCTCTCGGATACTGAAGGAAGGGAAGGGCTTCCTTCTTATGTTTACACAACCTGAATAAAACAAGTCGTTAATAATACAACTTGGAAAAAATAGTCATTAAATATTTGCAATCCATGATAATAACTTTAAATTCTACTTTCTATTTCCCTTTAACATTCCCAACTTCCCAAAGCACTTGAACTACTAAATCTGACATAAAAGCTGCATACGTAAGAAAATAACTGGACACCTTTCCTGCTATGTAATTCTCAACTTTTTTTTCTCTCCCCAAAAGAATTAAGAAAATTAATCTCATGCAAATCAATGGAGTCCAGTAAAGTTACACTGGGGATTAATTACGTATGTCATCTGCTTCTCAAGCAGCTCATTTATATTGTATCTCAAAGAAAACACAGCTTTAACAACAGACCTTTTCTGTTATTCTACTTTCTCATTAAAAAGATATCAACCACATTCATTATTTAGGATTCTATAGTGAGTGTAGCCCTGTTAGTCTGTATGTGCTCTGTAATTCATCATATAGTAATGATCAACCACCTTCTCTCATGTTACCAGAACAACAAAAATATCTGTGTATGTCCAGCAAGAGCTGGGAAGAGGTCCAGGCAAGAAGACAAGGGAGAAATGGCCCAAAACATCTCAGATGTACTTGCTGATGCATGTGATAAGAGGCTATATATTCTCTAGAGAGGTCACAGGGTGTCTTTGAAATTTGTACACTAATTAACCCTCAAACCCAAAATTCAAGTGAAATTAAGACATCCTGCAGCTTTTCAAAGAACACCATCAGTAAAGATGAGCGATGAGGCTGTCCAACATAGGAAGAATTTCTGGCAGAAATAAGAAAGAGTGTTTTGGAATTCACTGTTGGGATATTCTGGTACATCACAGTGACTGTAGGGAAATAGTACAGACTTCCTTAGAAAACAGCACCACCATAATGATTTCAGCAGGTGAAATATAATTTAAATGAGTATTTTGTTTCTTTAGTTTAGGTTCTTACTTGATGGGCAACCTCTTCATAAAAAACAGCTGTAAAGAAAATATTCAACTCTGTATCCTAGACTTCTCTCATGAAAAGCCCTTACCAGAAAATAAAAAAGACTGCCTGTTTCACAAGGACAGGTACCACATTATGGTTCTGTATAATATCAGTGAGGATACTGATATTTTTGAAGTTCATAGTGGAAGCTGATGTCTGACAGCTGCCTTGTCTCTGTT
Organism: Urocynchramus pylzowi; assembly: GCA_013397555.1. Lineage (NCBI taxonomy): Eukaryota > Metazoa > Chordata > Aves > Passeriformes > Fringillidae > Urocynchramus > Urocynchramus pylzowi. The sequence continues at coordinate 4,184,675 of VZRH01003699.1, forward strand.
GTCTCTGTTATTGACCTCCATTTTTTTAACAGGATCTCCTTTCAGTTGAATAGCGTTGGAACCCAAAACGTAAAACGAGACTTGGGAGAAGTCAGCTGCTAATAAAAGGTTCCACTGTCCTTTCCTGCTGACCCAATAATTTAAATGCAAGCAAGTCTGATGTGATATCAGAGAAAGCCTTAATTGAGGTGTACTTATGCTTACTCATTAAAAACAAGTAAGTTTCAGCAGATTGTTTCTTGGAAATGCTGTGATATACATCCTCAGATGTGTTTCTTACATTATTTTAAGCAAAGCCTGTATTCTTTTCTGAAAGAAAAAAGTACTGCAGTAATGTTTGTTTCACTGCCTATTTCACCATCCAATCATTGTGGTAAGAAAACAAGTGACCAAAATGAAAATCCCTTCTTTGGGACACAGAGATTTTGAAAGCAAGGAAAATCTGGAACCTTCTGACTCATGGATCTCCTTTTTAAAATATAAAGAATAAGCCCCAAATGTATTTTTTTTAAGAAGTAAAAGCTAGAATTTGAAAATGTAAAAGTGAACATTAATATTTTTCCCCATGACATCTTATATTCTCTGACTCATGTAGCAAGTAATTGAATTTTTTCATACTACCCTCATGAATGGGAAAGATGTTTTAAACATTTTACAGAGCATACTGAAACCTCTTTAGGAAACATGTAGTTCAAAAATTGTATTTTATTCTATTACTAGCCTAGGCTGGTAGTTCTGTGTGATCCTCACCTATAAGCAGAAATCCTCAGGTTTTTCACTAGAATAAAACCTTATTAACAACAGTTCCTAACATATACCCAAGATAAGAAGCCAGGTTAAGGCTTTTGGGTACCCTTTGCATACAGGTTTATGTTAGGAGAACTGTTCCTTTTCAGAAGCATTTTACACAATGATTACTTCACTCCCTGGGAGGGAAGTACTGTGAAAGTGTTCCAGGGTACATTTCAAATGCCCACCGTTCTCCCTGAAAGATTATCTTTGCTAGCTTGCATCCAAGCTGTGTATGCAGAAGAAAGAAGTGCTGACTATACCAAAAGGCTCCACTATACTTAGCCTGTATTGTCTTCAGTTTCTGGGCTGGCAGGATTAATTAAGGAATTCTGCAGTTTTGACTGCCATGGAGAGAGCAGTGCTGAGGAGGAAGAAATAATCAGCTCTAGTTGGCACCACCATCCATTATACTAATATTCACAGAGACAGGATCAGTAACTCCTTATTAAGAGCACTGCCTGTTATACCTATTTTAAACACTGCAAGCTGCTCACTGTAAATGGCAAATGAAACCCAGAAGTACAAGTTAGTGTGCACAGTATGATATTTCAGTGAATTTTCTATGATAGATACAAAGTAGGGAAAAAAATCCCAAGCATACAGGGATTCCTTGGGGAATTCTAGCCATTCTAGGCTTAGAAATGCTATCTGTTACCACAGTTTCCATTTCAGACCACGGAAAATTATAAAAACTGGAAAGTGCCTATGAATAGGAGGTTCAGCAAGAAATTGTGGTTAAGGAGGGCGCCATGTGGGACAGCACAGATGAGTATTCTTCTGCTGCACATTCCAGCTCTGACTCAGAAGCTCATCACAACAGAAAACATGCTTTATTATAATTCCTTGTGCAAATTAACTGACATCTGCCTTCAAAACATTCCAACATTGCATCTTGGTGGCTTATCTGTGTGCTAGCCCTAAGTTCAGCCACAAGAAAGCAAGGAGCTAGTTACAAAAAAATAAATATGTTTGTTCCTATACCAATTTAACTTTTCTTCCTACTGCCCAGGACTACTGAGCTATCAGAAAAAGGAACTGAAGTTACATCAACAAAAGAAATAGACTGCCCAGACACTGTTAATGCTAATAATTTTTTAACTTTGTATGCTTGGCTTTTCCTTTTTTCTTACAATTCATTATACTTCCAATTAAAACTTAAAATTGCACAATAGCCAAAATAACACATCTAAAATATTAATTCAACATTTATCTGTTTTATTAATAACTATATTTACATTGTCATTACAGTATGAAATACCAACAACACATAATTTCACAGATAAATCATACTGAATCCCAGGTGAAGAGTGCTGTAGACACATAATACGTGCCTGATCTGTCTCATTCACCTGCAATTTTCCAATAAAATAATGCTGTTCTTATTTCAGATACACCTGCTTCAACAGTAATCTTGTCCAGTTTATAAAGTGGCTTGAACTCTAGACAGGGCTAAATTTTCCTAAGTAAGTTCTGTCCAACCATTAATACTATGCCAAGAACAACAGACTTAGGATTTTTTTCCCTAGCAAAGCTTCCTTGATCAGTTGCAATTATTGGGGGAAAAAAAATTAATACATCACGCCTGTTTTAAGGAAAATAAGGCCTGGCTCAGAAATGAGTCCATGCTAAGATCTCTAAGTGATCTAGGCTGCTATAGAAAACGTGGGCTAAACCACATCAGGTGCAAATAAGAAACCTTTTCCCCCCCATGGGATTATTTTTACTCTGAATTCCATCTGTATTTCCTTACCTTCTTCCTTGTGGCATGGTTTACCACCCAGAAGGGAAAAAAATACTACATTAATTTTCATTTTCTTGCTCCCAGTGGATTAATGACATTTCTTTAAAATGGCAGGCAGAAAAGACTTGTGTTTTCTTGTTTTTCCCTGACGTCTTACTGTCCGTTCAGTAACCTTTCATGCATAGAGAACATAATTCAATTTGAATCACCAAATCAAAAGCACATGCTATCCTTGCATTAATGTTTGAATTCATCTTTCTGTGTTAGAGGGGATGGGAAAGAGAAGAGGAAAGGGTTTAATTCCCTTTATCTGACTTAGAGCAATCAGTGCTAACTCCTTTAATATATGTTCTTTCATACAGCTGCAGCACAGCTTCCCCACAGCATTTTGTTCTATCCCGTCTCTGTAAGGCTCAGGAGGGGAACTCTTGCTGCCACAGAGAACTGGTTTCAAGCTTTTCCTCTCTTATTTTGTTGGTGCAAGCTTCTGTTTAGTACACCTTTATAACAATTACTCCCATTTTTCTGTTGTTTCTGTCCTGTTACATTTACCATAGTTAGTTCTAATTAGGACTACTCCAGCCAGTGTGAACAATGGCATACCTTGCAGTATTAAGGTACTGTGTGTCTAATGAAATCCACATTCACATACATAGAGATGTGATACCCATAGAAGCCATTACTGATAGAAGAGGATCTAAGCAATGGTGTGGTACACAACATTACATCGTCTTGTGAGCTCAGGAGCACCATCAAGTTAGCACCTATTAACAACTTACTGTGCATCAGCTGGTCTGCAGAAATTGCCAGCATGTATTGCTGTGCTTTTGCTGCTGGAAAACCCTGTGCAAGCCTCCTCTCCTGTCAGAAGTCACATCATCACGTATTTGCTGCTGGCTAAGAGCCTATTCATCCCCATGTCCACATTTACCACAGTGCAAATGATACTTGCTAAACCCTGCTAACTTAATCTCACATCCAAGCTTCACATTGGGAAGATGCTGCAATAGTGATATTATTTATGTGTTCTGTAATCGCAGAAAAGTGACAAAAGCAAGGAATATTCAGCACCATTTAAGCAGCTGACCTGCTACAGATAAGAAGGAAATTGCTTTGACTTCAGCAAAATTTTATTTTTTTAAGACATTAGGTCTGTAGTGAGCTAGTGATGAAAGCAATGAAAAATAGGAAAAGAAACTGCCTGCATGATCTTTTCCTTCTATTAATTTCCCTTAAATAACTCTTGGTGCTAATTATTCTTCTGCAGCCCCTAGTTAACCACTGTTATGTAGCTGAAGGCTTGGAGTTGTTGCACAGAGAGAGTTCCTAAAGGCTCAGAACCACTTGTTTTCTGGCAAGACACTTTCAGATAGGTCTGTGCAAATAGTCACTTGGAATTGTATCTTCACCTTAATTTCTCTGCCACAGATGGTTCCTTTAACAGAAAGATCTTAAGGAGGACTTTTAGGAAAAAAGGTTTCCTTTAAATGAACAAAACAAAACAAAACAAAAAAAACCCAAAACCAACCACAACCCAAAAAAATCTACCCAAACCTGAAAAAAAAAGAAGGTAAGAATGTGTTGTGCTGTCTCTAACAGCTAGATTATCTCCCACTTCTCCAGCTTTCTGACTCATCTGCCAGCATCTTGCTTGAAGAAACCTCTACTGTCGCCTCTTATTTATTATCAGGTGCCACAGAAATTTATTGTCAACCATTGTCACTTTATCACATCAAATAACCCCATCAGCTAGCGTTTCTTGGCACGTTTTTTTACAGGTCTCTTCCTCTCTCTCCTTTGACCAAATCACTCATCACATTAGTGTTCTTTTGGTCATTTAAGTATCAGCTCCAGTTCAGCATGACTGAAAGCCAGGATTCTAAATGTTCTTTCTGGTCAGTCATTTCTTGACATCTACAAAGAACACCACTACTGTCTTAGGAAGTGGGCAGGTTTGACTGGAAATATTGACATTGTGGCAATATATGACTCTCTCAAGCATCTTCCCATGATCTGTGATTAAACCTTTCCTAGAAGCCATCCTCCCTGCCAGTATACTTCTGCAAGGTTTACCCATCTTCCTTGCTGTAATATCCCTTCCCCGTGGACTTGACAAAGGCAGTGAAATTCTCAACTGAAGCTACTGAGTTATGGATAACTCTGCTGGTTCACCATGTTCACTATACAACCTTCCCCCCCTTTCCTCTCAGAACAACAAATAGCCATATTTGGGATTTTTTTTTTTAATAAATCTGCTTCTGTGAAAGTGTGTTTGCTTAGGAAACATTGTATGTGGAAAATGCCAAGGTGTAACAATTGGCACAGAACAGTACAGTTGTCATTCTGCATATGGCTATGTAAACTCATTGAAATGACACTATAGAAGGGGGGCAGAAATTAGCCCATTTTTTATCTAACTACAAAAAAAGTAATTTAAATCCTCTAGAAGAATATCCCACATATTTTTAATCACTACTATCAGAAAGAAAAAACCTATATTGATTTCTTGACATATTAATAGGAATAAAGCAGTAAAGAGATATTTTAACTCCACAGAAGATGAAAATTATATTATTTGCCATAAGAAAATGCTTCCTAAAATTATTGAATAGATTTGTTCTTGTGAATTGTACTAGAAACCATGAGCCGATTCTTACATGTCCCTTTAAGAATAATGGAAGGAATAAATAATGAATAAAATGTACAATGTAGAGGTTAATCCCACAAATAATGGCCTGTAAAGGAAAGAGTTTATTACATTAGGGAATCAAGTAAACTACAATTAGTCTAATTGTTAAAGCATTCAGAGTATTTTCTAGTTCTTCACCAGAGCTGCCTGTAAATAGGTCTGAGCCTTGCTTTACTGGAAAGCATATAGAAGAAAAAGGACACATGTAACTAATTTAGCCGAGAGAGCTGTGATCTGTTCACCAGTACTTTTTGGCAGGATATACACAGGCTGTCTGATTGTTTTCTAAGCTGTGGAGGAAAAATACCAAGGATCCTTAGAATGATGTTACTTTTAGCTATTACAGGGAAAATCATCAGCAAAATTATAAGATCAAACCCAAATTACTATCCAAAGACATTTTCAACATTTTCAGCAGCACCACTCTCTGGCATACCTCACCAATATGTTGTCAAGGCAGCAAATATGCAGTTTAATTCCAACAAGTCATATGAATGTGAAGTTTGTGGTAAAAAAAAAAATTAAAGAATATTCATTAGTAATTGAGCCTCAGAAGATAATGAAGACTTTCAACTGTGGTGATATACTTTTCTTAAACCAAAATTGGCACTGGCCAGCAGAAAGGTTTGTTTTGTATTAATGCAGTACTTTAAATAGTACTATTTAAGTAGTCTGCATAAGCAAAGGGGAACAGTACTCATCACTTGCCAAAGAATTTGAATGCAGTTATCAACAGTCATTACTGGCCCTCTCTCCAACTCAAAAAAACAAACTAACAAACAAAAAAAACAAACCCAAAAACCCAAGCAAAAAAAAAATCCCAACCAAAAAAAAACCAATCCAAAAAAAAACCCCCTCACAACAGAGTGCTTTAACCTCCAGCTTGCAGGAATTTCACCTGACAGAAGTCATCCTCCTGATGCCAGAGAATGACCCATGAACACACTGCTGTGTAACATAAACAAATCCACAACATGGTATTTTCCCAAATACAGCCAGAATAAGACTTATCACAGACTATAAATCCACCACAGCCAAGCTGTTTTGAGTGTTGAGAGCTGCAGCCCCTAAGTTCTGGCACCAGTTTGCTACCCAGGAGCCACAGCTCTGGGCCATGTGCCCCCCATTCCCCACCACACCAGAAGCAGCAGTACCTTGGACCAGAATCTCCACTAAGCAGTGTGAGAATCACTTTAGTTGACAATTACTGACATTCCAACTACAGCCTTCTTGGCATCTAAAGCATTTAATTCTTGAGTTAGGCTTCAGTGGGGTCTGCACCTAGATTTTGGCATTTTTCAAAAACATGACAGGAGGAAGGAGAGGTTCTCTCAGCAGCTAAACAGGCAGATGTAAGACCTGGAGGGTCATGAGGACAACAGTGAGTCCTATCTGACAGTTCCCAGGAAATTCCCTTCATCACCAGGCCAGAGGCTAGCTGGGAGGAATGTCTTTCATTGTGCCTGCTGAAAGTCTGTTATTCTGAACAAACTAATCCACATTCATTGGACCAGGGAAGTCAGGCATCACTTTGCAATGCAACAATTAAGGTCCCTAGCTGGGAGTAGGGAAATTTAAATTTCAATCCCTATTACAACACTGCTTTTCTAGGCAATTACCATATAATATTAAAGTACACAAGTACGCCATTAAGAGTCAGGAACAGAAACTGAGTTCCCTAATAACCTATTCAAAACCATCCATTACCCTGGATACCAGCAGGACACAGACTGGGCCATCCTGTGCTGCTGCATTTTTACTGTTATTGATACTCAAGTTACCTGGTACTATTTCTAATTATTTATACCTGCTGCAATCATATCTATTATTAAAGACAGACATACATTCATCTTGGAGTATGAATGCATCTGAAAGTATCTTTCAAAGCCATTTGTGGAGCCTACTCCTTACTACTCCTACTGACAAGAAACAGGGAAATAATATAAAAAAGACACGTTACTTCATTTATTCCCTCTCCCATCTATTGTGATATTCACCTCTTGCTTTGGTGTGTCAAATTCTTTCCCATGCTTTATTCTACTTTGGGCTCCAGGCTACTTTCCCCCTCATCATCCTTTGTCTTTCATTTATCTTCCTTATTTAAGTGATTTTGTCTTTCTTCCCTCTTTTTTTCCTTATTTCCTTCCCTTCAATTTCAACGTTCAGTGATATGATCCTGCAGTATTCATCCTACATTTATAAAACTCAAAAATGCATGGACCAGAAGAGGTAAGGAAGGAAAAAAAAAAAAAAAA
>VZRH01003699.1:4194870-4252269 GCA_013397555.1 Urocynchramus pylzowi
GGTCACTGCCGCCGCTCCGTCCTGCTCCAGCTCTGCAGCTTGCTTTCCTTCTGTTGTCTTTGGCGATTTTCGCCCGCCGCGTTTCCGCGGCCCCGCGAGGTGAGGCTGAGCCGCGGCCTCGGGGCGCAGCGCAGGTGCGGCTGCAGCGGGGCCCGCGCTGAGGGGCCTTTCCCCTGGGCTGAGGGGTCACAGCTTCGGCGGGCCCAAGTTGTGTGGTTGGAGTTTTCGATATTGAGAGATACGGAAATTGTATATTGCTCTCGCAGCTTACTTTTTTTTATTTTCCTTTTTAATCTAGATGAACACTGACATCGTGTTTGATATGTGTAAAGTGTGCTGCAGCTCGCTCTCGTGCACCCGGAGTGCTTTGGTCCTGCACTACTAGCAGGAACACTCCTGAGATTTTCAAAGGAGTATTTTTAATGCTCGCTTCTCTGCTTGCTGCTATTTATACCATGCAAGGTTGGCAAGGAGAGAGCCAGAGTTTGAAAAGGACATTGAGCTTTAACTTGATAGCATTGTTCCAAGGCGAGAGAGTGCAGATATTTAAAATAAAACAAATGAAAGAAATGCCCAGAAAACAACCCCGTGAAAACACCCTACTTCTCTGTTTTTCTACTGCATGATCCAAGCAGAGAACTGAGCATCCCCTTCTGGTTAGGGTATGTAGGTGATGTTCTGCCACGGGGGTCTAAGCCTGTACTTTGGTTTTATTATTTGTTTGCGTTATGCTTGTGATGTGATGGATAATCGAGCTGGTTAAACCCCACACCGGGGGATTATCTGAAAGATGAAATCTCACACTGCTAGATGCATGACTTTCACTTAGGTAAAAGAAATCATTACTGGTCACTGCCTATGCATTGTAAGGTCTTAGAGTAGCTATAATGTAAAATATTGTTGACACTAAGTCTGACAAATTGGATGATACCTGCGCTGTTGAATATATATTAATGGGTAATCAATTCCTTTCTTCTTTTTCTGAATTAATTTGATACACAGTAACACCTCTTTCTGAAGCCAGGAGAGATAGAAGCTTTTCATGTACTGAAACATTAATTTTGGGAATAGAAAAGCTTTAACCTTCATTGCTTATATCACAAAGATTTTCTGAGTGGATGGTGATAACTAATATGATGGATCTCCCTCTCTGGATTGCTAAATAATACCAAATAAGATTGGTATTAAAAATTGTTTATTCCTCGTGACATGCACGGTGCTCTGGTGGAAGTGCAGAGCAGCATTGTAGCGGCTGGCTCGCGTGACTGCACGCCAGCCACTGGGGTTAGCTTAGTTCTCCTAGTGCTAATTATCGTGGGTGAGCAATGGATTGCATTTCAGCTCTGTTTTTATGGAGTAATTGTACGTGTGGTAACAAGGCTCTGCTAAAAATTCGTATAGTCACCTTTAAAATATTGCAGAGCTTTGACTTCTGGCTGAGATCGGTCTGCTTCAGAACTGTGGCAGAAACAGTGATCATAATCTGGTAAATCTGATGCTAAAACTTTATCTAACGTGATTTTCCGTTCAGAGCAAGCATGATTCTGTATGGCAAGATTCCATAGGTTGAAAATACTTGAACAAATGTTAAATTTTTTAACATTTTTAATTGGGTTTCATGATATTTTTGAGCAGTTGTTATTCAGTAAATAGGAAACCTTACTGCTGGATGAATAGTTGTTCTTTATTCTCACGTGTTTTACTTACAGCTCTCAGAAAAGCAATATCTGAGAATTGACTAACTGCAGAAGTGCAGTGTCAAGGCCTTGAAAAAGTCAAGATTTGACAGAGTAATGACACTCTAAATGCGTTTGGAGCTTCTGTTTCTAACTCTTGCATTTTGTGGTTTCAAACTTTGGTCTGCAACCACATATGTTAGAAGTAGGTTTCTTTTTTAGGCAGAGCCAAGATTCTTGTACAAAAATGTCAACTGTAAGGAAGCTTTTTTTTTTTTCTTGTAGGATTTACTGTTGAGCTGAGATTTAACATGTTGGGTAGCTAATGGTCTCAACAATCTAGCAAAATAATTGCTAAGATTTGTAATAGGAACTGTGGAATGCAGATTAGCCAGCTGATAGTGTGGGACTGATTTTTTTAATCTACAGAAATAAAGATGCACTTAAGTTTTTATACATATATATGTGCCATGTACATGTATAAATGTATATGTTTTGTATAGAAATGTGGCATATTACATATTCATATAAGATGTGAAAGTGTACTGCTGTATTTTGATTGCTTGATGATGAGAGATCAGATTATGTGGTCAGAAGTGCCATGTGTGGTATGTATGATTCAACAGAAGCTGCTGAAGTGATTGCCTGCCCTAAGTCCCTGTTTCTGTTCAAGTAATTTTGTTCTATTCATTCAGTTTCATGAAGTATCCTGATTTACTGTTTAATTGGGAAAATCAAGCAATTTTAGTTGCCTTTAGCTCTTTAATTTAGAGGATTACTAGGTGAGTTTGTGAAATGCTCATTCTGTGGAGTAGTTTGGAGTTAAAGATGGAAAAGTTAATGCTCTTTATTCTGCTTTACTTGGTTGCAAGAATTAGTGCTTCTTCAGTGTTTGTGCTGTGGAACTGGCTGTTGTACAGTTTGCTCTTTGCAAACATTAAAGTGAGAATGATAACAGCCTACTTCTTTTTAAGGGAGTGCTTGCACTGTGGAGTTTTTTGCTTTTCCTGATTTACGTACGAAGATGTTTTTAGACTCAGTAGTTGCTCTGATAGAGGCATGGGAAGAATTGTTTTCTGCTTTCCTATTTTCTCTGTTGTTGCAGAGATGATTCCACAGAGTATGCTATGCATAGGTATGCTTTATTATCTGACAAAAAAGTCAGTGCTAGTTGATAATTTTGTGTCCTCCAAGTAAAAAAAATAATACTAATTATGAGTTGCAGTTTTCTACATGAGTGGGCTTTTTCAGTGCCAAAAAGTTATGTCAGTAGGAAATTTCCTTTTTCTCATCCCTAGCACCTATATTAACTTCAGTTTTTATTTCATGGACTTCTCTTTGCCTTGAATGAAATGTATTAATCCTTTTACACTAAGTTAACTCAAACTGCTTTAGTTACCACTCTGTTTAGTTTTGTCAGGAAAAACTGAAGCTGCTCTTAATGGATGACTTTGGTGTGATCTGTGAATTGCCCACTTGTATTGACTCCCCAGTCTCTGTTGTCATTCCTCTTTAGATGGTTCCCTTAATGTCTGTCATTTTGTTTGGTTTTGGCTTTGCCATAGAATTAATTTGAGCCCTTCCAGCTTGGCTAAGTTGCCAGTGTGCTCTCAACAATCTTCAAATATTTAAACATTTCCCATTTTTTTTCTTTTGCAATCTTAGATAACTATTTAAAAAAATTAAAACTAGCTTATTTTTGCATTTAATATAAATGTGGATTTAAAGATTGCAATATGTTAATTATGCAGGGAAATGAAACTAATGCACTCAAGGCACTGGGAGTTGAGATATTGTAACCCACACTGAGTTTTGATGAGCTAGTTCTAGTGCAGACCCCTGTGAGTGTGCAGAGGTTGTCACAGAGGTTGTCTGTGGGCTCAGAGTGACAGTGGTCATCAGCTGTACAACAGAATCCTTGAGGTGGGGTGAAACAGTTGGAGTGTGTGGGTGTAGCACTTCATTCCAGTGGCTAGTATTCCTAGTATCTCTAATATCTTTTACTCTGTACCCTCTATACTGTGTCTTAACAGGAAGAGATAGGACAAGCTTTCTACCGGAGTCAGTTTCCCTGCTGTATTTGCTCCATTCATGTCAAATGTGAAGAAATGGACAAGCCTTCTTCAAGCCAAACCAGAGTATTGAAGGAGGAATTGGCATTACTATAAAAAATGTGGTTGTAGATACATTCTGTGTTTTTTTCCCTGATCTCCTGTCAATGTATGAGGTCCATATAGTGTGTTCTGGGCTTGTTAGTTGTGTTTGATGGCATTAGCTGACACCAGTGAGGTCTGGATGAGTGATCTGTGAAATGGTGCTCCTTTTTTCTTTCTGAGATCAGCTGTAAACCCACGCGACTGGCCAAAAAAGGAATTATTAACATCACTGGGCTCCTGAAATAGCGTGATTGTACTCTTGGATGAGTGTGAGTAGTTGGTGCTGCAAGTGGTAGAGAATGTTTTGCCTCCGTTCGTCCCCTGTTGGAGTTGTAGCTGAAGCTGCTGCCTTGTCATGTCTCTAGTGTTGAATTGCAGCAGACTGAATAATCTTGACTGAAGAATTTAAAAAATAGAGGATTTTGCTGCACCACCATTTCAGGAGGGTTTGGGAACTAAGGACCTGTATGCCATAGGGCAGTCTGAGAGCACTGTGGTAAAGAGTATGGGCTGATGAATAAACTGCTCTTAAACAAGAAAGACTATGACTTGTTCATTAGCGATGGTTTGTGTGCCCATTCTCACAATTAACATGCATCTGCCTTTCTTATTTTACTTGGTGTTTTACCTGTATGCTTCTAGAGAATCAAATATGATTACTCTTACCTGAGGATGCTAAAGGTAAGATTGTTGGACTGTTTCAAAATCATGGTGTGAGGCCATTTTTAAATTGGAGGTATACATGGAAGATTCTGCTGTGCTGGCTTATGCACAGTGCACATCCTGTTAATGCATAGTCTACAAGAATCATCAGTTCTTGGACAGAGTCTGAGTTAGTTGCTCTTAATATTTGATTCAAATGTTGTAGTGGCAGCAATTTTTTTTTTTTNATTATTAGAGGTATTTGAAATACCAGTGATGTGACTTTAAAAGAGAAGTCAGGAAGTACTTTCATAATATCTTCCTCAGTTTTGCATTTTTCTTTACAAAGTGTTCTAATTTACAGAATTACAATTTGCCTGGGAAGTACCTTTTTCCAACCTCCAAACTGAAGTAGGACTACAGCCTGTGTTAGGTCAGGTCAGACATGGCAGGGTGCAGCTGAGTCTTGCAAATCTGTAGCTGGGGGTTCTGTTACCTGTTTTGGGTAATCTGGCAAATAAATTCATTTAAGGAAAGAAATAACTTGAACTAGGATGGTTGGTGAGCCATTTACAGGATTTAGGCAAGTGTTGTTGTAGGGGTTAGTTGGCAATTGTACCTGCTTTTGTTACTGAACTCTTTCAGATGAAATACTGAGACCTTCAAGGAGATTGATCTAAAGTGAGCTGCTGGTGGCCCTTGCCTCTGAAATGATGCTGATCAGGTGATTAATTCTGTCCCTGAGCAGGACCATAGCTCTTTATTGCAGCTCTGAGTTGCAAGAAGATTATAGTTCTGCAGTTTTCTGAATGCTGCCTCTTGCTGTAAGAAATTCTCATATGCTCCCCTGTGAGCCTGTCCTTTCATCCAGTTGTATGAAGTTTTGATGTGTCAGATGTCCTCAGCATTGCTTTTAGTTTGAGGGGGCAAAAATCTCCAAGTTTTCTGGGTGAAATTAGCATGAAATTTGACTATTTTTAGTGGTATATTGGTAAACAGTGAATAATTGGAAGACTGCTTAGTGGATAGAAGTAATAGCTTGATAAAAATTATTCTTTAGTAAAGTGGCATATATACAGTGTAAAAAACCTTCCAGTGTAAAACTGGAAGGCTGTCTTTGCAAGCTTTATTTAAAAGTTTTGGAGTTCTGGTAACCTGTGCTCTGCAATGGTCAGTACAACTTCTGCTCTGTGGAGCAAAAGCAACAATACACAGCTGTTGTTACTTTTAAACTGGGTCTCCAGTTTTAGAGACATATAAAGGGTTGTTTGATTGGAAATTGTCAAAATTGAATCTGTTTTTCACTCTTGAGTTGCTTTGGTTATTTTTTTCTCCTGCTTATTTTATTACTTTGTCTTGAATTCTGTGTTATTTAATGTCACTTCTCTGTAGTGGCTGTATTTCATACGGGTGGTTTTCTTGTGTCTATCTTGGCCTTTAAGTTGCTCAATTAAAAAGACACCTTATGGCAAAGTCATTCACCATGAACATTTGGAAATAACCTGGGTAGGTGCTAATTTTGGGAGATACTGGTTGATACAGAAAACAAATATGCAGCATGCATGCCAATATTAGGATTATTTATATCAATATTAATTCACAAAGCAACATAAAACTTTAATAGTGTCAGGATGCTGTCCTCTTGAATTTTTGCTGTTTTTTTGGAAAAAACTGAAGGATAACTTGAAATTTGGTTTGAAAGGCTTTTAACACTCCTCTCTGCCACAGGCAGTGCTTTTTGGACTGTCATGTCATCTGCAGTGATATCACTTGGAGATTAAACTCTTCTGGTATTGTATTGATGGAGTTTTACCTGTTGCAAAGCATGAACTTCCCTAACATCTTCATTACTAGGCTGTATTTAAACATTTGTTAAACCTTCTGTGGATTTACATTGGTTTTGTCATACTTGAATTGTGCTCTTTGAGGTTAGCAAACTTAAATGTCAAAGTTTTCAAGAAATACAGTCCCATCGTTAAATCAGTGTATAACTTTCCCAGAAACCGGAGAACTAAATGTAATAAAAAGTGAACTGTTGCATCTTGATTTGCTGCCCACATTTGTCTGATGGCTGATGTTTGTTGGTGAAGGAGCTGACAACTAAACATGTTAAACTTAAATAAATACCCAAAACCCACTAGAGTGAAAGGATGGGTTGTTTGAAGAGCTAATTCTTGTAGCAAGGTGTATGCAGTGTTAGGGTTGTCACTTTGTGGAATGTAAAAATTAACTTCAATTAGCGATCGTCTGTCTTAATTTCTGGGTATATACATTATGCTGAACATTTTGGACTGAAAGAGTAGCTTGTTTAGCTCCTCTCTGAAATTAGCACTGAAACTGTCTTCTCATACTGTTTTTCAGCACAGACATCTAACCTGGTTCATTAGAAAATTTTCTGTGGAGGTTGGACAGCTGTACTTAGTGAGCTTGAGAAAGCCTCCTCTGTTCTCTTTGATGCCATGTACAGGTTCTCTATTGTAAGGCTCAGTGCAGTTTGCTGCAGGTGATCCTGTTCTGCTTTTTTGTTGTTTTGGTTTGCGTTTTTTTCTGTAAAAGCGTTGGTTGAAACTAGGTGGTGCTTTGTCCATCATTGCATGTGGACTTTGTGATTTCCTCTAAGAGGATTGACATCTTCTAGTTTTGCAAATGTGCTGGTGTTCAAACCATTACTGAATTATTGTATGGCTCTTTTTGACTCACCACTTCTTTCTGGTTATTCCTTTGAGAAGAAAAAAAAAAAAAGAAGAAAAGGAATGCTTGTATTGAACTGTGCCTTTTCCACCTTTTGGACATTAATTTTTCAGTTCTGCTGTGTACGTGATTATTTCTGACTCCTGGCTGAAGCTCTTAATGGTCATGTGGCTTCTTTGTTGATGCTGTCTAAGCATGTGAAGCACTGATGCTGCCTCCACTGTGTCCATGTTGAGTTGCAGGACAGCTCACCTTTGATGCTGCTGTTTGATGGCTGTGTGATGCAGACCATTTCTGGGTGTACTGGCCTAGCAGTTGTTGGCAGTGTAAGCAGGCTCTGTCTGCTGCAGTGCGCTCTCATCTGATGGGTGCACTGGTTATTGCTTTTCTCCTATCAGTCGTCAAGGATCTTAAAACCATTACTCTGTGGCTGACTGCTGTCTAATCTAGGGAAGCCTATTGATTGCTGTTCCACTGTTGCAATCTTACCTAATTGCATGGCTTGTCTGCCAGTTTCACCTCTGCAAGACACTCTCTTGCTGAGGTGCTGACTTGACAGTTTTATACATTGTAGACATCTAGAAGGTACCTACAAAAATTTGCAGAAATTTGGTGTTTCTTTGTGTTACTGCTATTTGAACAACTCCCTGTTTCAGGTGTGCTCTCTACCAGATACTTTTAAGTGGGCAGCCTATATGGTGCTGTATCATCTCAGTAATACTTCAGGTATAAGTTTGCAGGAGCTGAAGTCTATAGCAGATTTCCACCAAAGAGAATGTTATTTTGTGTGCTTTATTTGCTCCTCATTTAGTGTTACAAGTCATACTTACAGAACTTTATTCTTACTCCTTTCTTCTTTCAAGAAGAGTGGAAGGAACCCGAACTGTTGTTATTGTCTGTGAAATTTCATCCTTTTCAGGTCTCTGTTAGCAGCAGCTGCTATCAGCAGCCTGAAGGTGCTGAAATAAAATCTGTTGGTATGATTGTAGTTCATATGTATTATAACATGTGACTCAATTTAATGAATTTGTTGTCAGGATTGTCTGAGAATTATTTTTATATTGCATAGTAGATTATTTACTTACTTTGTACTTTTTTGATTTTGTAAGAGTAATTTTTATTAGTTGCTGAGTTTCAGGTAATGAAATTTTTGTGTCTGCAGGTGGATTGCTGGAGTTGTTCCTTTGCAAGCTTTCCCTAAATGAAAGGAATTCCTTGGATATTTTGCTCTGTTTGCATCCTTACTTGTGTCTCAATATAGAAGCATCTGAAAACTACGGATGTTCCTTATAGTGCATCTGTGTTTCCTCTGCTTTGTTTCATTGTCATAAACAATTCATAGGACCTGTTGAGGAATTGTTATAGTTGAGTATTATGAAACTGAGCTGTCTGGGTGTTGTCTCCTGACACATTATTATAATCAGCCAGAACCTTGATGCTAGAAGATAATGAAGGCAGGTTGTGCAGTCAGCATAGGTTGGTGGCCTTGGGCAGTTGGATGCCTTGAGGTGTTTGCACTCTCAGTATCTGCCTGGAAGGACAGCAGAGGCTTGCCAAGCAGCTGAGAAGGTCACCTACTTAAGTGTGCTTGAATCTGTAGTAACAGAATGAATGTTCTTGCTCTGCTCTCATATAATGAATAGCTTCTGATTTGGAGCTGTGCAGACCACTGCTTCACCTAAGGAATCCTTGTGCTCTGTAGATCCTTGATATTCTAATAGCAGATAATACAAACCTTGTGAGCCTGGCAGTTTTCTCAGGAGATTGGACATGCTTTTGGACATCCACTTCATTATGCATACTGCTTGTGGTAAAAGCTTGCTTCTACTTTATTGCACAAGCACACAGATGAAGATATCTGAGCAGTTTCTGTATGTGGTTAGGACTCATCTTCACCTTTCTTTCCTTGCCCTGAACCTGTTTGGGTTTGTGTGCCATAGATTTTGTGTAATAAAGTGTCCTGCTGCTCAGGAAGTGGGCTCCAAAGTCAAATACCATAAAGCCAGTCTTCTGTGTTACAGATTTCTCATAGGTTTCATAATAGTTGTATTGCGTATAACTAGTATTTATTCGTGCTTCTCTGCTTTAATCAAGCTGCATCTCAACACTGAAGAAGTTAGTAAGTCTGGCTCCAAATTTCAGCCAGCTTGAGCTGGTAGTTAATTTAATACCTTAATTGCAAGGCGATAATTGAATAGGAATTATCTTCAGTTTCCTACGTGCAGAGGCTGTATCATGAGACCTTCTGAAGTCTTGTTAAAAGCTGCCTCTACTGAAAGATATATTGCAGCTTTAGCTATTACTTCAACAAGAAAAGTATTGAGCATGTTTTCTGTTGTATTGGACCAGTAGCTTCCCTGCTTGCCCAGATGACTGTTAGTTATGCTGTGGTAGTTGGGGTCTCTGAGTGTTTTTCAGTGTTCAGCTTTTCCACCTGTCCCAGCCTAGTGTCAATCAGGACTGTAATTCTTCCCCTTGGTGCCCAGCTATCTTTATTGCAGAAAGCTGAACTGCTGCCCTCACACAGGTCACAGCACTGTTGTGCTGGGGTGTAAACCTTACTCTACAACAATGTGTAGTCACAAACATGCAGTTGTAAAAAATGCACTTTTTAGACAAAATAAGCACTGTGGAGCCTTGAAAGGAATGACTGTAATGTACTCAAAACAGAGAAGAGTGAAGGTAAGAAACTGCAGTGGTTAAAGCAGCTCTCCCTGCAGAACATTTGACACTTTGGTGGTGTAGCTTGGCATGTGGGCATGCCTCCAGCCTTTACTCTCCTAGGGGTTACCCTCTTGGTAAGGTGTTACCTAAATATAGTAAGCCTGTGTTGTGGGTGTGGTTTTGCTCCCTGCAGTGGGCTATTTTCAGTGTAAAATAAGCAGGAAAGCTTTGTGTTCTACAAGGTCACTCCATCACAGGCTTTCAGATGTTTCCAGTTGTTTAGCCTTCTTATTGAAGGCCATGTAGAAACTGTGTGGCAAACCTTCTGATCATTATTTCTGTTCTCTAATCTATAATGGTGTGCATATCATTGATAAAAGATGTCTGGTTCTGTAGAGGTCATTACATAGTGTCTACGTAAGTTATATTTAGTGCATGTTTTCATCTGATTGGTGTCAGAATAAAGCTTCTGTTACAAACTGCTTACTTATTTATAAACACAGAGAACACAAGCTTCCTGCAGAGGGGCAGCCTAGAATTTTGTTCTTAAAAAAAATGTGGGGGAAGAGGCTTCTAGGAAAAAAAACCAAAACAGTTGCAGTGTGTTCTTGATGGCTGGTTCTTGGTGGTTTTGTTTTGCCAACCAGTGGCTTCATGTAAAAGCATGTTTGTGGTTGTCAAATATGAATACATATTTGTATTTAGATGCTACACAGAATTAAGTTTCTCAGTCTCGAGGACTAATCATGGTCTGCAGGTAGCAGAAGGTGGCTTACAGCTCAGTTGCAAAGTGGTGGGCTCACTCCTTCCCTGAACTTCCTGTGATGATCGTCTTCCTCCTGCCCCCCAACCCCGCCCAGCAAAAAAAAAAAAAAAAAAAAAAAAAAAACAAAAAAAAAAAACAAAAAAAAAAAAAACCCCAAAAAAAACCCCCCCAAAAAACCTAAAACTATTTAAAATGCAGTATTCATGCCCATCCCATCTCTATTTACTTATGAGTGAATACTTGGAACAGTGTACAGACAGGCAGGTCCTTGAATCTCTTAAGTGTTAATAGTCTTTCAGTGTGCATGTTTTGTTTTCTGTTTTTGTTGTAGAGAAGTCTTAGATGGCAAATTCATCTTGCTTTGTGCCTCAAAGTAACATTGAATAACTGGATAACCATACAGTATGAAACTATTAAGAGTAACTGTAGCAACCCTGTATTTTTTCATTCAGAAAAAAAAGAGTAGCATTTTTGGACACAGAAGATGAATGTGTAGTGTTGAAAAGGGAAAATGTCAAGTAATGTGTGTCTGTCCACTGTTGCGAAGAAGTCTGTCATTGAAGCTGTTATGAGTGCTCTAGTATCTTTTCCATGCTCTTCAGCTCTTCCAGAAATCACTTTCAGAAAGAGGCAGAATGGCCTTTGAACTCAGTGATACTGCCTAGAGAAAAATTAAATCCCTCTGGACTAACGGCTGCCTTTCTGCAAACCAGTGACTTTGAGGTTAATGTTTAAATATTTAAATGGATTTGGCATGTTGCCATTTAAGTGGAACAGAATGTGCTTAACCTGAAACTCAAACAGTTCCCTGGGTAGCCAAAAAAATAAATAAATTGCTCAATAGTGCAGTGATCTGGTAAATTGTAAGATTATAGTTTAACCCTAATCCTGAGCAGGGTTATCCCAAAGGAGGAATATCTGTCTTATTTTTTTCTATTTAGTTGAGGGCAATTTTTACGGAAGTTATCGGAACTTTTTACAGAAGTTCTTAGGCTAAGTGGTAGCACTCATCTGTGGATCAAAGTCCAGTATAAACAAGTTCTAGTGTAGGGTACTGATCTGCATGAAGTAATTTTAAACTTGTTGAAAACTGGGTAACTTGCTAAATTTGGATGATTTTATTTTTAGTTCTCTTCTTTGGGTTGGAACGTAAGAGTTAAACAAAGGTTTGATGCATGTAAAGCTTAGTTTGGGAGTCTTGATACTTAAAACTTGAAATGGAAGAAGTTAAAGAAGAAAGGCAAGAGCAAGTGCATCTGGCAATTTTCACATCTCTGGGGCTCTCTACCTTAATCCAGAGGACTGGGTTACCAGTGTCTGGAAGAGAGGTGGGAGCTTTGGCCTTGAGACTGCATCTCTAATCCAGTCACATTCTGACCTTAAGTTTACCAAGAAGTTTGCTAAAAGTTCCCACTCAGGGGAGCCTTTGCTGCCTCATGCCAAATGATGCAAACCCAGGTTTTCTGCCAAGTATCCCAATAATTTTTTCATTTTCTTCACATTCTGCACTGGTGACTGCATGCTGTCTGTAGCTGAGAGAATGAAGCCATGTTCAAGGCGTGCTAAGGTAAGCTGGGCTGGGCAGGGGAAACGGTTTTCTTTACTCATCGTGCTTTCTTATACAAATCCCATGTTCAAGTTAAACAAGTATGTGAATTTTTCAAGTATAGATGTGAAACTTCACACTTTAGAACTCTTAATGAAAATAATTTTAAATCCCATAACTCCAAGCCTATGAAAGAAGTATTTGAGTTTGCAGCAACTTCCCAGACAAACTAGTATTTTGCTTAACTCTGATTGTGTGGTATTTGTACTACAGCACAAAAGTGAAATTGTTTGGGCCAGTGTTAGGTATTTCCTTGAGCTCATGTTTGCATCCTAGAGAAAGGAATGATACTGCAAATGTCCAGCACAGAATTCATGCATCACGTACTATGATGTGATTTATGTGAACCAAAGGGGGGGTCCCTTAATAAATGATTGGGAAATCTGCACAGTACCAAAAAGCATCCTCTACATGAGTGCTACAACTCTAAAACTGGTATGAACTACTTACTCTTCTACATCATCTATGTAGTTGGAGACAATTTTATCACAGTTTAATGTGTTTGGTGATTTCCTTATAAATGAAAAAGAAATTTCCACTTAAATAACTGTTTCATGGGCCATTTCAGGAAGGGAGGACAGACAGACTGCTTTTCATAGACCAGCCTCTTCCTGCTGGTGGTTCAGAGGTAAAGGGAAGACCAAGACAAAGAAAAGTTTACTTTTTAGTGCTTAATAGATGGGTATAAAAAGGACAATCTGTTTTTCATTGAAGAAATAACACATTAAATACCTCAGCTAGGAAATTTGCAGTAGGAGCTTTTAATATGAAATTTTCAAATCTTACTTCTGAAGAAAAATGCTTTTTTACCCCTTGCGTGTTAAATGAGATGAAGGAGAACAATATGTTCAAACTGTCAGCTTAACTCTCAGAAAATTACAGTGATCTGTGCCTGGTGCTGCCATGTGTAGTCAGCTTGATCCCACAGCACTCTTTAGCATCCTTAGTCAAGGAGAGCTTTTCATTTGGGAAAAGAATCTAGCAGTCAAAAGTGGTAGGCAAGAAATTAGAAAAACCTGTTCAGGAAAGCACGCAGATTGCAGATTTAATCAGTTTACAAAATATGAATGGATGGGTCAAAGAGAAGATAACTTTGGATCTGTTCTGAAGGGGAGAGGAGAAGGAGGGCAGATGGCTGGTGATCACTTTTTTCACAGGAAGGTAGGTATTTGCACTCTATTTAAATAGAGTGAAAGTATGTTAATGTCCCTGAGAGAGACTGTTATGGGCAAAATGGGGAGTAGTGAAGTGGAAACATCAGTCCAGAGCTCAGTATTGACTAACTTTAAAGAGCAGCTTTTAAGAAATCTTTAAAGTCATAATCAAGCCATAACAAGTTCAGCTAGGGACCAAAGAAAGTCAGGTAATGATGAGATGAGGCAGGCTTGGCATGGCAGGGGAGGAAGGGCCTGTGTGTGCAAGCTTCTGCTGGTGTTGCTTTTATTTTGGGGGTGGTGTTAGCACTGGCTGTTAGATGGCAATGGTTAACATACTCTGCCTTGTCCTTTGTGCCATCTGAGCAGCAGCAGGATTCACCACCCAGTGATTCTGAATGCAGAATGCTTGTGGTGCTGAGGGTGAGGTTCTTCAGCCTAGGTATCCTCCCAGTGTATAGGTATATACTTATTGCTTCAGTTCCTTCTGACTTCTGCATCTTTGTGTGTTGTTTTTGTTTTTCTCTCAGAGATCACAGAACCATGGAATGACCTGGGTTGGAAGGGACCTTAAAGGTCATCCAGTTTTAACCCCCCTGACATGAGCAGGGATATGTTCAATTAGATCAGGTTGCTCAAAGCCTCACCTCAACCTGGCCTTAAACACTTCCAGGGATGAGAGATCCACAACATCTCTGTTCAACCTGTTCCAATGCATCACCACCCTCACAGTAAATAATTTCTTCCTAATGTCTAATCTAAACCTACTGTCTTTCAGTTTGTAACCATTCCCCCTTGGCCTGTCACTGCATGCTCTTGTAAATAGATTCCATATTTCTGGTAGGCTCCCTTCAGGTAATGGAAGGCTGCAATTAGGTCACCCTGAAGTCTCTTTTCAAGAGACTTCAGGTCTCTTTTCAAGTCTTTTTTTCAAGGCTGAATAATCCCAGTTCTCTCAGCCTTGATGATTATAGCCTGGAGACAGCTATTCCTATTCTGCAGGTGGTCAACTCTCTATTTTTCTATTAAATTTCTGACATAGTGTTTTTCTGATGGTAAGTGCAATGAACTGGTAGTCAGTGTTTGAGGCTGTGAGATGGGATCTCAATGCCAAACTGTGGAGTGCCTAAGTTCTGGTTCTTCCAGTAGCATGTTTTTCCATTGGTAACTCTGTGGAGTTACAGGATGCTGTGTGCTAGATGGAGTTCAATGCCTATTGCCATCCACTTAAGTTTTGCAAGGCAGAAATAAACTTGGATTTGCCAAGTTTGACACTTTGAAGAACTTAAATGCTAGAAAGCTCATTGGTATAGAGGGGTTGTCATTGAAGAACATGGGATAGCTAAAAGAGTTGTTTCCTCTTCAAGGAGCAGTCATCTAGTCATCATTTTATTCATCTAGCCTCTATTGCTGAAAGGATGTCTTAGTAATGTAACAGTTGTCACCTATTTTCTCTATAGGCAAAAGAGTTGATGCTCTATGCCTTCTTCCATAATGATGCATTATCAATTCTTACTTATAGTTACAGATAACTCCATCGTTTCTTGTAATACTTTGTATCACCAACTGGATGCACATTATCCACTGGATACCTTAGATTCATAACTTTATTTCTGAAATATTGGAGGTTGTTGCTTTAAAAAAAAGGTGTTTAATTTTGTGATCTCATAACAGATTTCAATTGGCTTCATTCCTTATAGCTTGAAAACCCAGACATTGAACTGAATAAATTAAATGAATGCAAGAAGGTTCTCACTGAAAAAGAGAAATTACTCTGAAATGTTTAACTCTTTGACTCTAAATCTGTGTACCCAAAAGTAGTGGTTTGTCTGTGTTTAAAAGTGTCAGTGAGCACAAACCACTCAAATGGCTTAATTTAAATTACGAATACATTACAGGGAAATTTAATATAACTATGATAATTTCACATTTAAATTGACTTTGTTAAAATGTACTTGTTTTTATTTATTACAACTCTTTTATGCCCTGAGGAAAGAAATATTTTCAGAGGGTGAAAGTAACTTTAACACTGTTTCACATAACTAATGTATTCTAGGGTTTTTTTTTTTTTCTCTTCCCACTTTTCCTGCAATGCTGAATTAATTTAGCAACCTAGAGTAAATAGGTTTAGCAGCAAGTGATACACTTCCAGATTAATTCTATGATGTGGTTAAATTAGTTTAGTAAAGGAAAGTCTTCAGTTTTTTGGAAACACCATTTTCACCTTTACTTGCCTGTAGCAGACAGGAGTTAAGAGGCTGCAGTTTGTCACTCAAAAAAGGTGAAGGAGAGCTGTTAGTTCCATAAGGCAAAATGAATAATTGTTTGATGTGTTGCAATATGACTTTTCCAAACAACTGTTCTTTTCTCAGGCTGTCTGAAGGTAGGCTAAGATTACATTTATCCTAGCTGCTCTGCAGACGTTTTAGTATAAAATTCTCTTCCAGGGAACCATATGTTGAAATTTGTCATGCACGGGAGAAGGACAGTGACAGTGGGGGAAACACCTGTGTGTGTGTGTGGTGTGTGTGTGTGTGTGTGTGTGTTTCTCTGTGACCTGGAGCACAGGGTCAGTGTTTTGCCGTAGCCTCACCTGTGTGCTCTCAGCCCCAGCCCCTTGTGAGCCTTGTGCCGACAGATAATGGCACTGGGCTGCAGGAACTCCTGGGCACAGCAATTGCTCTGAAGTAACTTTGTAGCCTGACTGTATTTGAGTTGTGGTAGCCCACAGCTTTTCAAAAAGAGTAGTTTGTGGTTTTAAAGTCTTCTGTGTTCCTCAGTAGCAAAAAAAGTGTGTTAAGTCCGTCCTCCTCTTACTTCAGACCCGGCCAGGCAATGTTGTGGTGCACTAAACGAGGCAAAGGTGTGCTTGTTTTGTTAGCTAGAGGTTTTGTCCCTCAGTGTGAACATGATCCAAGGTGTTACAGAAAAGACCTCTGTACAAATAGCATTTGTCAGACTTGTGAAGTCCTTGTCAAACCTGCTCTCTGGATGTGTTGGTAGCATGCAGGGAGTTTTTGATGCAGTGCTGGCAGACCGTCTAAGGAAAATTCTTCAGCCTGAGTCTTTTATTGCTGCGTGGCTGAGCTGATCTTTGAATGTTGAAATCTCATGAGAGGACTCTCTCTAATCTGGCTTCTATGGTTTTTGTTTTGGTTCTTCTTCCCTTACTCTCACTGATTGCTTGTACTCTGCTGTGTGCCACTGTGGAGAACTTTTGATGACAAATCTAACTCGGCCTCAACTTGTCTCTTTTGAAAGGCTTGTGCTTTGACTAAGTAGTTTGTGTGGTATGTTTCTTTTGACTGTGCCCTAGTGTTATACACTGTTGTGTTATACACCAGATAACTTCCCAGATTTATTACTTGAAGTTGTCTGTTCCAGAAACATAGAAACATGCTTTTATATGTGACACTTCCAGTTTATTCTTTACTGCTGAGAGGTTAAAAAGATTATTAGCATTTTCTCAGCTGTTTGCTTAAAAGGGTCTCAGAGTAAACCTTTTAGTTGTAAAAATTACATAGAATGTGTTAGTACTTGTGAGTGAGGTTTGGTGGCTTGTACTGAATGATAAACATGTACTGTCATTGATTTCATGTTCCCTGTGTTTTAAATTTTACAGCTAAAACAGAAGTGTTAGTGGCTTCCACAGTAAAGGCTAAAGACATACCAGACTGAGAGACAAATGCCGAAAAACCTCCTTCATGTAGTTTCCATATGTTGCTGACACACTATTTCCTGGAAGGCTGGTTGGTGTGTTGTCAAAACTAGTGTAAGATGCCATTTTCTATTACAAGTTTAGAAAGAACTGTCAAGTTCCAGTTCTTAAAATGGAGAGTTGGGGATGATAAAGGGCCTCTTCTTAGTGGGTCTTTTTGCTATTCTCAGTATTTGAAGTGGTCTTTGATCACTGATCTTTGCATGCTAAGGTATTGCTTTTCTGTGTCTGATCTTTCCTGATCCTGCTATCTTTAGCTGAGCTAAAATACTGAAACAGGATCTGCCAGTATTTGATTTCTAAATGAAACCTTTAAAGGTGATAAAGGAAATGTAATTTGTTTCTCTTTATGGAAGGGGGGAAGACCTAAAACTAGAATGGGAAAAAAAGAGGAAGTTACTATTGCAAAATGTATTCAAGCCAACACAGTTACTGACTTGAATGTATTATTGAATTGTAATAAATACTCTGTTGGTAGGCAGGACTAACTTGACCTACAAACAAGCACAATCCCGTGCTCAAGCAGAGTTCAACACCAGGGGCAAGCAAATCAGTGACTGTGTAAAAATTCATAGTTTGAGTGATAGTGGGCTGGTTGCCTCTTGCTGCCTCAATCTTTTGGTGATTCAGGGTTTTTCCAAACAAGCAAGTAGCCACAGCTTCACTTTAACTTTTCGCTCCGCTGTGATTGTTTCAGGAAGAAAGGTAAAATACCCCAAACTCTGCAGGAGGAAATGCTGGATGCAGCAGTCTGCATATGGGTCTCTGTTAGGTAAAGGTAGTAATTATTTCTAAAGAAATCCTGGAAGTAGCTTTTGAAGAATTGTACTGCAGTGACAATATCTTAAATTTATGATTCTCTTTTTTAGGTTATTTAACAACCTTTTAAGAATAGTATCCATTTTCAACATTCTCCCATTCTAACATTCTAACCCTGAAATGGTAGAGGAGAAATTAGTTTGTGCCTGTATTTCTATACCTCGCATCTTTCTGTTGTCATCAAGTAGGACTGGTAGCAATGTTTTATTCCAAAAAGCTTAAGATTTTTCTTAATAAAATGT
Source organism: Urocynchramus pylzowi (assembly GCA_013397555.1). Classification (NCBI taxonomy): domain Eukaryota; kingdom Metazoa; phylum Chordata; class Aves; order Passeriformes; family Fringillidae; genus Urocynchramus; species Urocynchramus pylzowi. The sequence goes on from VZRH01003699.1 coordinate 4,213,005, forward strand.
CTTTATCTTACTGATGCTGAAAGTTGAAGAGTGCATGCAAGAGAGTGTGTGCATGTGAGGAATAGTGTCTTAAACAGTTAAATACTCAAAGTGGAAGCTGGTGCCTGGTATCAAGGTGTCCTTCACAGCCAGGCAGATTTTGCCTGTAGCACAGTGGGCTAACATCTCCAGCCAAAAGGTCTGGAAAAGTGCATGGAGTTGAATCTGCTTAAATGTTTAACAAAACTGCTGTGGACTCTGACCTGTACCCCGTTCTGTGTGTAAGCACAGATATGGTTTTCAAACGGAGGAAGGGGAACCATTGTCACAGTTCACTAACATGCTGCTTTTCATTTCTCTCTAAAACTGATAATTTCCTCAGCAGATGGACTGAAGGGGAGTGCAGGCTGTGGAGACAGTGGTGGGGTCCACTAACTTTGTTTCCCTTACTATGATCTGAGGGAGTGTGGGATCTGAGGTTATTGCACAGTACCAATTGTTGGCCAGAACTGTATGATTCTTGTACGTCTTGTCCTTTTCCTGGTCACTCTGCTGTACATGAGGCTGTCTGTGACAACTCATTCATGTGTTTGTAAAGCAGGTGTGCCCACCTGTCTTGCAAGTGAAGCCTCCTGACTTCCAGCTTTCAACTTGACTCTGATTTACCTATGAGGCTTTAGTTAGTGAAGGCAGGTGATTTGTATTTGCCTAAGTATAGTGGCTGAATTTGTTCTGTGTCAGAAATACACTTTTGCCATTAAAGAACTTAATACCTGAAAGTCTGCAAGTACCTTCTGTCAGAAGCAGCTGCTGACTGGTATTTCTCTGTGTATATTCTTCTAAGTAAGTGTGACAGTACTGGCTTCTTGTTTCTTTCTGAATATGGTAGGTTATTAAGCAAAATGTGCTCTTGTGACTCTGACTCACCTCTAACTCTTCTTCCCCGCCCCCCACCTCCCCCATTCAGTAGTCTGAACACCAGCTTTGCCATTCTGGTCTGAGTGGAGACTTTTATTCAAACACCCTTTTCCAAAAGGGGCTTTTACTTTTCTTCCTACTTTGTCTAGAACTTTTGGTTTTTTCTCAGGCATCTGGAGTGTGTGAACTTGTTGGGGTTTATTCTAATGGTGGGGAAGATGTGGCAGCCTACAGTCAGGAGACTCTGGTGTTGGGGTGTCCCATTGTCCTGATGATACTCTTTGTAGTTGTTACTCTTTAAGTGAGAGTGCAGTTGTGATTGCTGCAGCTGCATCTGCTTGGTTGTTAAATATGCTTAGATGGTTCCCCTTGTGCTGGAGAAGCTGTCAGCTTTCCTGGACCTCAGCTGGCTCTGTGCATCTTGGCAAAGAGGTGGGATGTCACGCCAGGGCTGTCAGACTTGTGTAGTTCTTGTAATATGAGAGACATTAAATTTGGCAGCGTCAATTTGAAAGAAGTCTGGTGGTGAGACCACAGGAACGTGGTTAATGTTCTGAATGTAGTGATCTTCTAGGTACATGCAAGATGGATCTGCCCAGGCCATGGGGTGAGTCTGTGCAAATGCCAACTTCTGCTCATGGTTCTGGTGCTGTAATTTCAGTTAGCAGAGCCTGAATTTGGCTTTGCTATTACATAGTTTGGTTCAGAATTGAATCAATTCACCTGTGGTTTGTTTGGAATCCAAATTATTTGCTGATCTAACTGTTGACTTCATATATATTTGATGTTGAAAGCTTAACAGGGGTCTTAGTAAATATATTTTGTGTTGTTTAAAGAGTGAGCATTTTATAGTTAAATCCTAGAATTGTATTTTGCCCTTGTTATAAATGAGTTACTCTTTATATCAAAGAGTAAGGTAGAGATAGACATCTGATTAATCAAGTTAACCTAACTGCAAGCTCCAATGTATTATTGCACTGAATCAATGGTTGTGATAAGACTTGTGATTGTTTTGTCAAATAGCTTTTAAAATATATTTTTCCATTATGTGGTCATATAAGGAGACATACAGGTACTGACATAGAAATAAATCAGAATACTGAAGTTTATTTCATTTTATTTCTGCATGTGGAATCTAATGCTGAGCAAGCTTTTTGAAGTAAGCATAGTGTAATAGTTGTGTTTCTTGTGTTCTGTCCATTCTATGAAAAATAACTGAACCATGTGGTAGGATGAAGATGTAAAAATTGGCTGCTAAGCTGGAGCACAAAACTGAACAGGAGAAGGCACTGATGGCAGCAGTGTTCTTGTGTTTGTAAAGATTACTCTGCTTAAACCAAAACATGCTCTCTGGCTTGTTGGTAGGTGAATGCCAGTTTATTCTCTATGTGTAAGGCTCTTGGCTCTTTCAGTGGAGTCTGTGTGAATACCTCATGTATATTGGATATAGAAAGCATTCTCATAGTTTCCAGCCTCTCTGCTGTAGCATGTGATTGACTTGGGTTTGGTTTGTATTATGACCTGCTGTGTGAAATTGCAGTTTCTTTATAGTACATGGAATTGCAGGTTTGAATACCTAAATATTTTTTAGGAGGGAATGTATCTTGTCCACAGCACTTAAATTTGCTAGTAGCCAACTTTTAATTTGAAATGTGCATAGGAATAATTGAAAACCCCAATTTCTCAATCTTGTTGTGCAAACTTGGAACTCAAGGACATGATGGGGAGAAACACACACCAGTTTTGGTGTGACTACTAAGACAGAGGTGGGTGGTAAACTGGTAGGACTTGAAACTTTTAGAAACTAGAAGTTTAAGCAGGCAGTTGCTTCTGCCTTGGATGGGGGAAAGGAAGATTTTGTGAAACAGTTCAGAAAGCTTTAGTACAGTTTACTATTATGAAAACAGTTTCTTTTGCTACCTTTCATGCCTGCCATTCTCTGTATGGAAATGATTTGTGAAGAAAACAGTCAAAGGACTCAGTCTATCAACTTCTGCCATGGAAGGTTTGATAGTCTGACAGAACTTGATTTTGAGACCAATATGTATGCCTCAGTAGAGGTTATTTACCTGTCATGGGATCATTTAAAAATACATATTTTTCTCCTTTCTAATTAAAAAAAAAAAAATCTTACTTTTCTTAAAAGCCCTTATCAGTGATCAGAAATGCAGTACTCAGTGCACCAGTCAGTTTGTCATGTGCAAGGTCAGAAGAGCAGGACTAACTTGAGCAGTTAGTACTTGCCCACAGATTGAACCTTGGCCTTCTGCATGATAATTGTTCCAGGTCCTGAGTGCTGTCCTTCCTTCTGACTTCTGGCATACCTTGTTTTGATTAGGAACTTCCTTGTAGATGGAAGAAATTCAGCTCAAGGAACTTTATTGTCAATAATAGGAATCCTATAGTTCTAGGAATTTTTTGTTGTTTTTTTTCCAACAGACTACTGTTCCTTGTTACTTCTTTCAGCAAACATCTGAACAGTTTTAAGTCTAACCACCAAATATTGCTTTGCAATCCTGAAGGCTTTTCTGTAGCTGGACTTTTCAGAGGACAGAGGCAAGTGGTTTCCAGGTGCCAGTCCTTTCCACCCCTGGTAATTGTGAGGCAATTTCCTCTGAAGAAAGTTCCTAATGCAGCATTAACGGCTTGTAGTTGCCATTGGTGAGCAGTGTACTACCCAAATGGCTTGTGAAAACACCTCTGGTATGTTTAATTTGGCACAGAGAGAGCAGAACCCCAGTGGTGGATTTGAAGGAAAAACGTTGAGGTAGAAACAGGAATATCCTGCAATACCTGATGGAGGGAGAAAGTACTCTTAAATAGTCTCTAAAATTAGAGAAACAGAAATGAGAGATCCAGTGGATCTTGTGGATTCTCCTGGATGTTCTGCTCAGCTCAACTTTTGGCAGTTAGGGTTATGTATTTTCCTAGCAGGAGAAGCTTAATGACTTTTCCCTCTATTTATTTTCTAAGATTACTCAGCACTGGGTGTGTGCTGTGGTTTGGGTTTTTTTATTTTGTTGGGTTTTTTTCCCCCCCTGCGCCTACATAGGCAACTCTTCTATATTCAGCCTTCTGCAGCATTCTGGGATTTCATTTACCAGAATTGTATCAACAAGCTGTGCATGCAGAGTCCTGATTGAGGATGACATGAGGATCCTTGTTTGTGCACTGTGAATTGGTGGATTTCTAGAAAATTTAGAAACTGCGGCCTTTTTGACAAGCTTTGTTGAACTTGCTGCTGGTGGAGGAAGTAATTCTGTCATGCAAACTTAAACAAACTGAGATTGCTTTCAAAAGGAAGTTCGTTTCCCTTCACAGGAGAGTGTTTGGTTGTGCAAGGTTAATTAACTTTTACTAGGTACATGAGCATCAGTTGGTTTTTTTTTTTTTTTTGTTGTTTTTTTTCCAACAGTGTTTCTTCCTCATTCCCTAATGCCCTCCCATGCAATGTGCAGCCCAAATACATGGCTATGTGTGAGAATTGTTTTCTTGCATCTTTAAGCTGAAATGCAGGAGTTCATTATCTGTGTTCCAAACTAATGTCAGCTCTATGAAGTTACTCAAGTATGCTTTGTGTTAGCCCTGTGTAGGAGCTTTCCACCTGCACTGCACATTGGTGAAATACTTGCCTTATCAAAGTGTTTCTGACTTGCCTTTGATATGGATGGTAGTTCCATAGATTTCTGTACTGTTAAGTGACTGTTTGACCCAGAAGCTGTCATTTGGTGCTGGTACTTAGCAGAACTGAATGATGAAGGCCTTATGACCCATGTAAATCCAAGGAGTGATATTCTGTCTCAGTTAATGATGGATTTGTATTATGTCCTTGGATGAACAGCCTGCAAAGCATAGCTTGTGCACAGTGATGCTTTAAATCCTGGTGCTCTCTACAGTTTTGAGCCAGGGAAGCTTTGAATTTTGAGTGTAAGAATATAAAGGTATCATTTAAATAGAATCTTTGCCTGTCCCTGTGCAGAATCTATAGAAGTTGCAGTAAATTTTTTCTTCCTAAGACTTTTTTTAGATAGTACTAGTGAGAAGCTTCTTTATCTATGTTCTTCCAGTTATTTACTGCTGCAGATTTGCATGTCTTAAATGTGTTTTAGCCCAATAAATGGTATTGTGTAGGCTGCTACTAAGACTGGATGTCTGGTTGTAGAATGACTGCTTGAAAGTGTACCAGATCAGTGTGATGACTTCTAAGTCATCATGCTGCTGTAACTGCCTCTATGCAATTTCACTCCATCAGGCTTATAAAGCCAGTGAAGTGAAAGCCAAAAGGGTTAAATGTGAGGTGACCAAGTCCTAAAGACTGAAGAGGACCAATCCATGTATATAAGTGAATATCCTGACTGAGGGTACTGTATGGCATAAGTTAATGGGTGATCAGCCTTTGCAAAAAAGACACAGCTGACTCTGAAAAAAACAGCTAGAGCAAGAGAGAGGCAGTTTTTGCCTGTTAATCATGAGACTCAGTTATGTTATCAGTTATTCAAGGGTTATGATCTAATTTACTGTAAAATCAGAGGGTTGCTTTTTCACTTGTTAGCACAGAGACAGTGGCAAAGTGTCCAATGTCCTCTAGCTGTGCATATCTCTCATCTGGTGGAAGTCTGTACAGAAGCTGAAACTCACTGGGGAACATCAAGTATGAATGTTGCACTGGGTGTGGAACACTTCTGTCACCACCTGTGGCATTTATTTTAGTCAGTTTTGAGTTGAAATCAAAGCTAATGTTCCCATATAACATAGGACTGTGGTTCCAGCCTATCTGCAATAATGGGATGATGTATATACATTTTACTCTTGTGGGAAGTCTTCCAGTCAGCTATTAGTTGAATGGGGAGAACTATTTGAGGAGTTTACATTTGAAGTTATAACATCCAGCTCTCTGAATAAAGTTTTGGAAGAGGCTTGGCTATACTGTAAAACAATATGTAGTCTATAACAAGCATCATTTAGATTTTATGCTTGACTTCAAGAAAATTGATTAAAGGAAAAATATTTAAAAATTTATTTGTACCACTTGACTTTTAAGGAAGAAATTCCTAATTCTTTGCTGGAGTACAGCATTCTTGTGGGATCTCAGATGGACTGACAGGATGATTTCTGTACAGAAGCTCTGAATCCTGCTCTGAATCCTGCCCTGCAGATGCACTCCTTTACTGGGATTGCTGCTGCTCAGGGCTCAAATGGAGCCCTAGCCCAAGAGCCAAGGACTTGCAGGGCACAACCAGCAAGCCTGCATGTCCGGATCCCTCTCAGGGGGTTCCTTGGGTAACCTTGCCCTGGCAGCCTTTCAAGCAACATGTGTCCAGCTTGCCCTTCTCTCCAGTCCTTCACCCTCAAGGTCCTGGTGGAATTTCAGCCCTTGTCGTCAGCTGTGGCAAGCGGCACGGTGAGCTCGTGCTTTCCAGAGAGCATTGACTGCAGCCTGCTACCCCATAGCATTGCATAAATCAAGCTGTTGCCTTTTTTTTTTTTTTAAACCAACTCTGCAAAACTGCCTCAGCATATTTCTTGCCATTTGTCTTGTTTCAGAGGTGCAGTGCTGTGTGTAGCTTTGCAGAGCTGGTCCCTCTTGGATTTGGGGACTTTGTCTCCTGGGTCCAAAGAGAAACAACCAAAAAATATAGGAGGTATACAACTCTTGTATCAGGACTGATTTCACTGTGAGAAACAGTTTCCTTTGTAAGAAAAATAACAAGATTTTCTTTTGAATGTAAACCAAATGTATTTTATTTGGGTTATTTTTGCCTGACACTACAACATTTGAAACAATAGTTGTGAATTGCCCCCTTGCTCCAGATCCCAGTTGTGCAACACTGCAGGTGAAATACTGCCAAAACTGTTGGGATTTAAACTAGTCTTCAGCAATACTTGCCAAAAATCCTCAACAACCATTACACCTTTAGGACTTCTAATTGTTGGATTGGTGCCGCTTCCTATTTGGCTACCAAAATATTATTTCCTGTAACCAGTTTATTGCAGTTTTGTTAGAATGTTTTTTCCACTATATAGAATCAATAGCCTAAGTAGCTTTTATGTCTGAAAGCACTGTTTTTTAATTGGCAGATGCAGCATCTTCAAAATTAAATTCTGCTGTGATGATGTTGCTGTGCGAAAGTGCAGCACTAAATCAGTGGTAGAACTTCTTGATGTGTCAGTGGAAACTGTTCTTGGCTGGCTGTCATCTTTACTGAATAAATGACCACTTCTGCACAGCAAACAACTTTTAAGTCTGCAAAAACTGCAAGCTGTTTAAATTTCTGACTTGGTTAATGTGAGAAATCCTAAGCATATTGATTAATTCTTCAATTTCTACTGCAAAACATTATCATGGCAAAGGTGCTGCTCTTTCAGTCATTAGTTACCATTTTGGTCTGCTTTTTCATAGAAATTAATGAAGTTATAGGTGCATTGCACAGAATATTCCACTAGAACGAAGTAATACTGCTGTACTTAGAGTGTCTTGCTTCACTACAGTTTGAGAGTACTCCAAATGCTCTGTAAACTAGTTCATATCGTATGGCTGTGTTAAATATAGCCAAATGCTGAAAGGCTTCTCAGTTGTAGGTGAAGATCTGAAGGACATGCAATGCATGGGAGCAGATGAACCTTTCTATGTCTTTAACTGTCCAATTCCATTGCTACAGTCCATACAGAGAGTACTGCTAATGTCAGCTCCAAGTTGTATAGTACTCACACTAGGGCTGTGGGCACTGATGCTTCTTTAAATTTAATAAAAAGTTAATAAAAATAAATAAGTTAATAAAACCTTAAGGGACATGAAAAGCTTCAAGTTAGCACATAACCTTAAGAACTCTCAGTGTATGCTGCCTGGCACATTGTGGTAATGGTTAAAGCCATTTCTACTCTGACCTGCCAAGGTGTGGCTCATTCTTAGGAAACAACTACCTTTTTTTTTTTTTTTTTCCTTTGAAGGTTACAACTGGCATTTTAGCCACTACTCTTGTGCTGCTTCTGCAGTGTTCCTGCCTGTTGTACTTGCTGTTTTGTGAAAGCTTCATACTTTTCAGAGAAGAGGAGATTAGCAGCTGACAGTCTTCACTTAAATATTACTTATTAAATAATCAGGATATTTAAAACCCAAATTTTCAAAATCACATGCAAACGAAGGAAAAAACAGCCAAAACCAAACCACCATAAAGCCAGCAGCAAAACCACTTTACCATTTGTCTTGAGAATCCAAGGTGTTACGACTATTCCTGCTTTCCTGTGTACCTGCTTCTCTACTAGGTTTGATTTAGTAGGATGAGAACAGAAGAACATAGGACAAGTTAAGAGGATTGACAAGTCTGTAAAAGAAGAGAAACATATAATGCAGGATAGAATGGTTGGTGGGAGGAATGACCTGTTAGTTTGGACTAGCTTCTATTTTGACTGTTTGAAGTTTATTTAAAGGAAAATGGGCAGCAAGGGTGCTGATGGATGGAATTTTGTCAGAGAATGAGAAATTATGATCAAGAATGTATGATGAGAGGTGTCAGGAAAATGGCTGGATATCTGAAGACTAGCTTGAAACTTGAGGACACTCTTGAAGAGCACAAACCTTGTTTGGCTATGTGAGCAGATGGACAGACCTAGCAGGAGTTGGCAAAGTGTTTTTCTTCTGCATAATACATTACTGCCTTTCTTCCTATACTGATAATATTTCCATCAGTAGGGATTAATATTTCAATCAGATGGAAAATTTCTGTGAATAATCCTGGCCCACTGTTTCATAGCTTCAAGATACCAAAATGTATGAATGTACCCTTTAAGTGGTAGCAGTGGACAAAACCAGTTTAGCAGAATTCCAGGAAACAGAGAAGGTGGTCTGATTTGTAATCCCTATCTAGTCAAATAACTTGAACACTGATGAGGATTGTTGAACACTGAACTCTGACAGTCTCAGGCTTCTTTGTACTTACCTATTCAATCAAGTCTTTCAAAAAGAAGTACCTGAACCTTGACCTTGCAAGGAAGTGCCATAATAAATGTACTGTTTGTTTTTTCAAGTTCCAGCTCCTTACTTTCATTTTGACCTGAAAGTTTATTCTTCCTTGTGCAATAACATATGCTCTTGCTAAATATTTTAGTTGTGATAAAATAGGAAAGAAAAAAAAAACATCCCCAAAGTCTCTTTCTGAAAAGGTAATGTCTAATTTACCATTAAGAAAGAACTTCATGGCATTCTTGCAAGTTCCTAAAGAGGAACAGACTGAGTATTGATCTCATGGAAAACCATGCACAGGCTTTGTACATGATGGCAATGGATAAACAAATTATAACCAAGTATATAAGTGACCATGTGTGGAGTTGAAAACCTTGTGAGTAGTCTGACACTTTTAGCAATGAATGCTGTCTTAATGAAGCTGCAAATGAGAGTCTAATTAAGTTATGAGAGTGTGCTGGACTATTCAAGCAAGGGGCTTATTGCTATTCTCATTTGCACATTCAGATAGGTCGCTTTTTTTTGTTTGATCATGCACTTAATCTCAGACAATAAAGTACACTTCCTTACTTGCAGTGTGTTAGTAGCTGGTGTTTGCTTTGCTCTTACTTATGTGAGTTTCATTCTGTCAGTTGCTGTAAAACAGAGTGGGGGAAAAGACATGCATTTGCAGAACACTCTGGTCTAGGAGGTTGCATGTACCTCCAAATCCCTAGAATACTGGATGGCATTTCTAGACAATGTTATTAAATATCTTGGTTATCTAAGTGAAAGATGGGCTTTATGCTTTAAAAAAAATTGCTGGACTAGTGTTCTACTACTGAATACAGAGTTCTCCTAAAACTTACCTAACAGTAAAATTCGAAAGTTGTCAATTAATAAAGGAAGAACTTGTGCTATCAAGACACTGTATTAATCTGTTGGAGTATCTCTATGTGTTATGTGCTTAAAATAGTCTGAAATTGAAGATGGAGAGAACAGCATAATATTCTTCAAGACAGGACAACAAGGATGGCCAGAGTTTATAAGTAATTAAATAGATAAGGACTTTCCATCTTAGCAAAGCAATGACTACGGGCAAGGAAAAGAGGGGTTTGAAAGCCATTGAAACTTTCCATTGAACCAGCACTGAGGAGTAAATCACTGGAGGCTGAGGGTTGGGGGAAAGTGCTAGCATTGCTGTCTCAAGCAACCATATACTCACTGCTAGGACAAACTACAAGTGTCAGTGTACTTCTTAGGATTAGCTGTCAAGTTTTGGGGTAGTCTGATGGTAGTGTCATGGTTTGAACATCTTATGGGAAGTCAAAACCTCTTGCACAACGTCAGGATATCTGATTTCTGCAGTGGAACTGCTGTTCTACTTTACTTCTTCCATATCTTAGAACCAAGATGTAACTGATTAAAATTAATGCTCCTTGATTACTGTAACTTTTGTATTATGCTACTTGTTCAGTCTTGAAGCAAGCTAATAAGTAGCCCAGTAGAAGGCAAAACCTGATGGTTTATGCCTTTGGAAGTGATAGTACTCTTTCAATCAAAAATGTCTGCACGATTGCTTGCAAACATAACTTGCACATTATTTCTGCTTACTGTATCAAGTGTCTAACATGGTTTCTGACTTCTAAAATGTCTTTGACTAAAGCATACGGATATTGCTTAGCTACCTGTGAGATGGAGTGGGTTTTGGTTTGGTAATTTGTTGGGTTTTTTTTTTTTTTTTTTCTTTTATAAACATCTTCACAGTACACTCACTGGTGATACTGTGTATTCTGAAGCAAGCAATGCCATGAGCACGTGAGAACTTAATGTAATGCACTTTTAGGAGTAGATTGTACTTGTAATGTTATAAATGTTTGTGTGAAGTTGTTACAGGAGCTTAACTTAATCCTCTCTAGAATAGTTCGAATTAGCTTGGCAATAGGCTAGTTTACATTACAATGTGACATTACTGAGGCAGCTGAGAGAGCTCTGAAATTTGCAATTCTGTGTAAATGCAGCATTACCTGAACCTTTTTGTGTTTTCCTAGTGCTTTCTTATGGGGCATTTTCAAGCAGCACTGAGGCATGTTGGGAGGGATGCCTGGTTGCTGTGGACGATACCATGGCTGTCTTGAGGTGTATGTGCTGAAAAAGTCATACTTCTGTGATTGTGTTGTGTTCCAACACAATACTTTGTATGATTTTTAATTTCAGGGACTGTGGTAATCGTGACCATGTAATATGGTTTCCTGTGGGAATGCTGATGCTGCATTTTGCCTGGTATCAAAGCATGTGCAGTTAATTAGAGCACTCTAAAGTGCCTCCCTGCATGTCTGGGCACACCCTCTCCTTTCAGATTTATTCCCCAACCCTGTCCCCCTTCATACAGGCTTCACTGATGGGTTTGAGTAAATGCTCTGTGATGATTTGCTTGAAAGAATCATATTCTAGATGGAGTATCAGGAAAAGTGAAAAATTATTAACGTCTGCATTGTGACACTAACAGAAACTAACTTGAATTCTTGTAGTAATTTGTCAACCTGTGAGTTGGATTATGTATTGTAATTATCTGGTTTTGGTTCTTATTTACACTGAAGTGACTGTCCCCCTGTTCTTTAACAGCACACCCCTGGACACCTCTTGTTGGTCAGTAGAAGTGACAAGATCTTGCTCTGAGCCCAGTTCTGTATGTTGTAGTGCATTTAGTGTATTTCTCCTGGATCTGGGGCTGTTGGCAGCCAATCCCTCCTCTTTTCAGGAGACTTTACTTGCCAAGCTTCTTTTGTTGTGGTTTTTTTTGTTGCTTTTGTTTTTGTTTGTTTGTTTGTTTTGGGGGGTTTTATGTTTTGTTTTGGTTTTTTGTTTTTGTTTTTCAAGTGGTACTGCTGTTACCACAAGCTCTTGTTTCAGTTGAGGAAGGGGAAAATTTAGAGCTCAGGTAATGAAGACTTTCTGCTGTGTGTAAGCACTGGAGGTACACAACTGAAATTTGGTAAGCTGAGATTTACTGAAGGCAAAATCAGCTGAACTGTTTTGCACTGCACTGTAGTGTGTTGTGGAGGCCAGGCATTCATAATGCTTGATGTAAGACCAAGTCAAAGCAAATTTATTATTATTTAGTTTAGAGAATTCCTCCAGTCACTAGTTGCCAGGAACAGTATGTTCTCAGCAAGGCCAACTGTTGTGTCTGTGTGTCTGCTACTGACCCCCCCCATGGAGGCGATGCCTGCCTGAGGTTAATTTTTCATTCAGCCTTCTTTGGCAAATCTAAAACTAATGAATTTCTTTGTTATATGGAAAGTTACAGAATGTCAGTTCTTTAAGGAATAATGTTCATCTAGGTTACAGATTTTTAAATACCATAGCTGATCCTTAGGAATACCTCTCTTTTTATGCAGGATGTTTTCAGGACTCTAAATGTGGATTTGAAGCTGGATTTGAAGCTGGTGTACTTGTTCATAAAAGTATTGATTACCATAGTGAAGATTTGCTTTAAAAATAGTTGAATTAGTAATTTCTACAGGTGCTCTGGCTATGTGAAAGTCCAGAGCTCTGAGTAACAGATTTATATATGCGAATGTCCACCTTGGTATGTGCAACTTTAATGTGCTTCCTCATTTCTCTACTCAGTATCAAATCTGCTTTTATTTTTTTGGGGTTTCTTCAGCATCAGTTGAATCGAACTTTACTTAGCTACCTGTATTGTTTCAAATTTTGGCATTACTAGCTAGATATACTGTAAGGTAATGCACCATTCTTTAAATTCTTGGGATTTTATTCTTACTAAGTCTTGAAGTTGCCTATTTTCTGCGCAATGAAAGCTCTTGAAAGAGGTAAGACTTCTGGTTTGATCTGAGCTGCTGCTGAATCAAAATGGAATCTTAACTTTTGTTGCATGACTAGGTGAGCAAGCTGTGTTACAGGCTAGTATCCAGACAAGCAGAAACAAGTTTCAATGTGTCAAAACAACAGTGAAAGCAAAGTTTGCAAATATTTTTCAGCAGTTGATTCTGTGATTGACTTAAACTAAGGGAAAATTATTCAGAACAGATTCTTGCCATGCCTTCAGGGAAGACATTTTTTTTTAAGAACTCTTCAATCTGCCTTAAGTTTCCTAATTAAAGGTGAAAGTGAGGGTAATACAATTGTTTATGCTTCTTTAGGGATTGAATAATAGTTGGTTAGCAAAAGATCGAGATCAGCCTTGTAGAACCAGGAGATGTTTTAGCTAGACAAGTCATTTCATCTTGGGGATGGGAGGGGGGCAGGGAAAGGTGTGCTGTCTGATCTCAGTAGCTTTTGTTTCCTTGTTTCATGGTGTTTTTAACTTCAATCTGAGTCAGATGTTCAAAGTACCATGTAAAGACAAGGTTGTGGACCAGAAGCCACTGTGTTTGGTTCATAGTGAGCAGACAAATTCTTGAAGTTCTACCATAGTCTTTCTTTGGATGCTTCTGTTTTTTACTCAGAACTGTTTATGGGCCCTACAGCTTTATACTTTTCATTAGTGTGATAAAGGCTTTATTTTGAATGTAGTCACTCAAGCTGTGCTTCCAGCTGAAGAAAGTAAGGTTTATGGAAAAAAGTGAATTTTGAATAATGCAAGAAGTAACTTATCTTTCCCTACTTAGTGTGCTGGCTTCATTTTACGCTTTCCGAAGTACTTGTGCATGAGAGTTTGTTTTCTTTCCCCTGCTGTGGTTTCCAGAATGGCCTTTATGGTTTCTTTGAGGATTTAAACTTACTTGTTAAAGAATAAGTCAAGAGTTGCTTTTCAGAACAAACTTGTTTCCCAAAGAAGTCTTTGATTCCTCTACAAAAATATGATTACAGAATTCTTCAATGTACCTAATTGTGGGAACTCAGTGCATCACCTCGGATGCTCTGAGTCCCAGGGAGAGCCTCTGGGGGGCTCAGAAGTCCTGGAATGTAACCAAAAGTACCTGGTGGCTTGATTCTGACCCTTCGAGAGTCGTGCTATCTCAACATGAGGATTTACAGGTTTCTGAGGTGTAAATGGTGAAGGACAAATGCTTTTTTAGACTAGAACATAGGTTTTAGGATTCTGGTACAAGGGGGTATGATGGAGACAAGATGGAGGATTTAGGCCCGACCTCGTGGTTCTTCTTCTTCTTGTCATCCATCTTCTGTGTGATGTATGCACTTTGGATTGGCTTATGCTAAAGGTGCACTGTTCAACAAAGGTGATGGGAATTGGAGAAAAATTGTAAATATCATACACGTAATTATCAGTATAAGAACGTTCTACCGCCCCAGGGGCGGGGAGTGTGCGTGTGGCTGTCTTACTGGTCGGATCTCAGCTGGGCAGAAGAAGAACTTTTTAGATAAGATAAAATAAACAACCCGAGAAAAAGATCAAAAGAAGAGTCCAGACTCATCTGTTCACCGCAGGCTGCCTGCGGACCACCCTACGCGTGTCCGACAGAGACAGGCAGCCAATCGGACACCTAATCAACATTGCTATACCAGAATTATAATATTAGTATTAATATTATTATCGTATTTTCTGATCTTGTTGCAACTGTCTTGTATTGCATCCAGTATTGTCACCATAGTTGAAACAGTGAAATAATTTTGGACTTTAACTCATAATTCACATAAGAATTATATCATTCTGCCCACCATCCATACTTAATCCTGATGTACATGTCCTGCTGCACCATCTTTCAAATATGTCATTATATCAGTATCCTTGTTTGAGGACACCACACTCTGATGTCTGCATTTTTGTTTAAACACCAGAGACCTGTTTGCTCATTGTTTTTGATGACAAGTGTCCTTCTTCCTGCTCTTTGATTAGAGAGTATAATCTGTCATTCCAGACAGGTGAAGGTGTTCAACAAGTGTTCATTTTCTTCAGTTGGGAATCTGACTTTTGTCTATGAATGCATCTTCAGCCAGATTGCCTTGTCAGATCCAGTGAAATTCTTCCTGCCTATTCAGGTTTTATTGCTCTCAAAGCCTCCTTCTGGCAGATTCCCCACCCACTGCAGCCATAAATCTGAAGTTCTTCCTGCCTCTGGTCCCATTTTTGGTACTGGGAGCCTTTTGTATGTAGTGCTACAGAGGTCATCCAGCTGCTTTGGACAGTTTGATCTTCTCTCTCATTCACATCCTTGTGGTTTTGGTACTTGGGTGCAGTACTTGGGTCTTAGTGTTTGTTAGGAGCTTGTCTCTATATGTTGCAAGGGCTCTGTGCTGTTTTTTCTTTGTGAATCTCCACCCCATGTGTGCTCATTTGTCCTCCATCATCTGTCCATGTCAATCCCACCCCTTCACCTTTCCATTGGGTTTTGGGTGAGGGCATGTGGCTCTGCTCTGCTGGAAAGGACACTGGAATTTTGTCATTTGGCTAATCTTGTGTCATTTTTCTAGAAGATGGAGGCAGTTAACTGGTATGGAATTGCTTTCCAGTGACTCTGAAGGGGTCCCATGTGCATCTACAGTTGGCTGCCCCACCAGCATGGGGACAGTGTACTGCTGTAGCCCCAGAGCTGATCACAAACCTCCCTCTCCTCTCTTTATTTCAACTCAGATGTCTTAAATAACCCTTTCAGAATCTTCAGCTGCCTCTGCTATGTATTCCTGCCTCTAAAGGCAGGAAAAAGGCCTTCAGTGCAGAGAAACAACAGTCTCTAGGGTTGTTACTGCTCTGCATCAAGGGATGAGGACTGAAGTTTTTCTTCACTGGGATTCTGAGTATTGTTTCTGTGTTGCTGCTCTGATGTCTGAAGACTAGGAACTTAGGAATGCTTACTGTCTTAAAATCCTGGTTTGGCTAACTTCTTAAAATTTCTTTTTAATTCCAGAACATTTGAATCTTCTTGGGAAACATGAAAACAAAGAACTGCTTTTTAAATATCCTTCAGGACAATTGACACATTCCAGGGAAAAGCAGTTGGGTTTTTTTTTTTCTGCAAAGTTCAGAAGAATCTGCATTCTCTGAGATTTTAAAGAATTATAAAATGAAAACGGTTTAAAATTTAGCCTTCAAAATGAATATTGGGAAGTGCAATGACGAAGCAAAGAATGGCTTGAAGTCTTCCTTACTTATAAGGGATGAAAATGGAAATAGCTATGCCTGTGACAGAGGTACACCTTCCTCAGAGAACTGTGCCACCAAGATACATGGAAATTCAGCTGCCCAAGATAGAGTGGCTGAGCATGAAGGAGATACCATTTTTGAAAATAAGGGTGACTTCAGAAGTCTTTTAAAACAGCAGTGTATTGAAGTACTTGATCTGCAGAAGACACCTGGTAAATACAGCTGCACAGGAGCTCCATCGGGAGATACAGATGCTGCACGCAAGTCTTCTGTGACTGAGCAGATTTGTATGTGTCCTGTGAACTGTGGCTTGGAAGCAACGACAAGCTTAGTGAAAGGTGATTTTACTATGGCAAAAATGCAAAATCAGAGTATCAAACACTCAGTGCCTTACAGTCAGACTGACTCTAAGTCTGTACTAACTCTTCCTGCTTCAGAGCAGAACATGCAGTCCCTGAATAATGACAGGGCATGCTGCCAGCTGAGCACATTGGATGTTAGTAATGTTACAGATGAAAATCTGAGAACTGATCAAAATGATGAGATGCATCTGGGGGAAACATTGATCTCTTGTGAAGTATGTATCTCAGAGACATTTGATGGAACCAGCTCAGAAAGAACACCTAATTTCACCTCTGCAGGTGTTGAACACTATCAAAAAAACACTATCAAGAATGATAATGGATCACAGGAAACAGAAGCACAGGCTGTAGAACTACCTGCTGGATGTATAGATCCTTATAAGCAAGATGCATTATCACCATGTGTTAATATTAATGAGGATGACCAAGTGAAATCCTTGCAGATTACTCCTTTCCATGATGAAACTGGGAATTCCAATGCTGAAACGTGCATGGATAGTGTTGTAAATAGTGTGCACCTTCTCCCAGTAGATCAAATGGATGGAGAGCAAGTATCAAACAAAACTAGTGAACCTTTAACCAAAGAACCAAATATCTCTGGAAATGCTGCTCTTCAGAATATGCACAACATTCCTTCTGTATCTTGCAGTGTTCCAAAATTAAAGAAGACGGTCATGCCTGAGCTGAAGTGCGAAGCAACTTTTTTGGTCTTCAGTCCAACAGCTGATGAAAGCGATTCATCTCTATGTACTTCAACTCCTAAAGAACGGTCAAAAAATAGGACTTTTTCTGTTTCAGCTTTGGAAGAACTTGGAGACAAGTCTTCTAGACTAAGACAAAGTGAAGCATTTGTAGGAAGGTATAACAGGTCTGGTCTTAAAGCTAGTTCAGATGAAACTGCAAGAAAACCAATGGGCAGGTCCACTGTTACATCAACAATAACCAAAGCAAAGAAATCAGAGATAGTTAGTTTTCCCAAGCCTAATTTTAAAAATGTTAAGCCAAAGGTTGTGTCTAGACCTGTGCCACAGCCAAGAGACAGTGCAGCATTGAAACAGTCTCCCCAGTCCCGTCAACTGTCATCTGTCTCCTCACCTTCAAGGGTTGGTTCCCCAAGGCAATTGTCCTCCTCTATAAAAGTGCTGAAAAAAACGGTAGATCCAGCTAAAGATACTAAAGTGGAATTGCCTGTCAGTAAGCCACATAAGCTACATGTTAACAAACACCTTTTCACTAGCCAAGTTGGTCATGCCACAACACATCCCAGAAACGCTTCCCATAAGGTTTCAAAAACACCTGCGTTAAAGTTAAGTCTGCAAGACATTGACAAAGCAAGTGCTGCCCATCCGGTGTGCTCCTTGGCTTCTGCTGTGCTTCCAGCATCTGGAGAGAATTCAAAAGAGATGCTAAACGATAAAATGGAAAGTTCAAACTGCTTAATGATGCCTTGTACTCAAAACATCAACCTGACCGAAGGTGAAAAAGAGCAAAGCAGCAACATGGGAGTGCTTCTGGAAACAACATTGGTAAAAGATATGGCAAATGAAACGTTTGAAGTGCTCTCTGTTCCTCTGGTAAGTTTTTTTGCTTTCATACTTGCTTGTATGTTTTTGTACATTTGCAAAAAAGAAAATTCAGTATTGCACAGTGCGAAAATTATGGAACGGGTTTGGTGTCTACAAATGTAACTGTAGTGTTGATTTCTATATGGAGTCTCTCCCTAGTAAAGACAGTGAAGAAGTATTGTTTTACAGATTAGTTGCAGTTGGCTTTCAATTGCAATTTAGTGTCTCGATATTCATCTTGTTCCATAACACAATTTTTTTAGTAAAGTCCTTTTTTAAGACAATATAATTTGTAAGATGTCTAATAAAAGCAAACAAGTCTTAATTTAGTCAACCTTGTAAAATTGCCTAGCATAACTTGGTAATGTTTTCGAAGTACAGCTTTTAATGTACATTTTTCCAAGATTATTCTAGTGGTGCTGTAACTTCAAATAGACACTAGAGATAAATTGGTGGTTTTGGAATTTTCTTTTCTTTCAAAATGTGCTATAGAACTAAAGTAGATTTTTTTTGATCAGTTGTGTAAATGTTGTGCATATATTAACAGTAACATTAAGTCACACAAAACCCAGAGGTCAATAAGTTGGTAAAACATCTTATTTTTAACATCTTAATTTCACTGTCTCCTTTGTATAATTTGGGAGTTTATTTGTTTTAAGTAGAGCCAGGAGTCATTAGAATAGTTGGGAGTAATCAGGAAATATTTCTCATGCAGAGGGCATATACCTGGTTTTAGGCAGTCAGCCAGCTGGAAGGTGCAAACTTCCTGGCCGGGGGGTATGCATGTGCTGGTTGGTTGGGAAATATTTTGGGATGAGTCAGCTGCCTGTCAGGAGAAACATGCTGCTTTCAAAATGCACTGAAAGAAGGTCTAGAGAAAAGGAGAAGGGGAAAGAAGGGAAGAGTGTTGGAGTTGGGTTGACCAGGATTTCAGGAGGTGCGGTAGGGACACAGAATTGGAGTCTTGGTGTTTTTTGGAATCTCTCCTGTTGCTGGCTTGTGGATTCAACAGCTTACGTTAAATTGGTGAAATGGAGGCAGCAGCTGTTACTGGTAAAACTGTCATTGTCTGAATTTTTGACAGGCCTTAATAATTTGCCAGAAAAATTCCAGTGAAGCTCAGTATATGGCGGAAGCTGCTTAGAAGATTTTTGAAACATTGCACACAAAAGTAATAAGTACTATTACTTGAGCAATAATTTAACTTGAAAACCTAAGTAAGCATGAAAGCAAGGATGGTCTGTTTTAATTCTACAGTCTTTAAGAGGTTGCATTCTTTATCAGTCCTTACTTTTGGTATGAAGAGTTGGAGAGAATGCTTTTAATTCGTCCATTGCCAAAAGGGAAAACTTTGTGATTTTAATTGTTCTGCTTGTACCTGGAAAAGCAATAGAGAAATTTCTATAAAATGCGCAGTAGACCAATCAGCTGGGTTAAATTTAAGAAGTGGTGGTCTTAAGTGGAAAAGTATAAATTAACATCTGAAAATGAAGATGAGGATTGTAGTCAAAAATTGAAAGTTCGGTACTCTGACTGAATTGCTGCAATCAGCTTGAGTCACAGAAAAGCACATGAAGAGCTGAACTGTAAAGTGTGTCATTATAGGCTTGACAGGAGTGGCCCTGAACTAAAGGCTGTATAAACTGGAGCAAGAATTCTGTGTGAAACATAGATGTTTTACACATATAAATCAGTTATTTTATACCTGTCCTGGATCTACTCCTGCACTTACATTTTATCTATGGCACCTCAATGTGAAGGATTTTAAACTGTTGTGACTTAAGACCTAGCTCAGGAAACTAATTACAAGGACTGTGACATTTCAGGTAGTACAGGACAACTAACTTTTCAGGGCCTTAACATGTGTAGTTTGTTGGTTAAGATCTTGAGAGTAGGTGTAGTCATGTAATTGAGTGGTTTAATTAGAGTTTGGGGAGGAAGAGGATGAAATTCTGATGACCTCTGTAACCTCTTCTTAGTATGTTGTCATTACTAGTGATTAGCTTCAGACTAATAGGTTTGCACTGCTGAAGGTCATTCAGGAGATTGTTCTTGAGGTTCTGAACTGCAGATGTGGACAATGGGATAAAGACTAAGCATGTTCCCTCCTTGGATGGTCAGTATTTCCTTACAGATGCTGCAGAGGGAGATCTTTAGTTTCTCACAGTGGTGATGTGTGGGTTGAATTGTTGTTGGTTTTTTGGTTTCTGGTTTTTTTCTTAAAACAGATGCCTTCTGTGAAAGATGGAGCAACACAAGGGAAAAACATACCAAAGAAAGACCAAATCACACTACAAAGTGTATTAACACCCAAGGTTAAAATGGTGCCATCTGTGTTGACCTTGAAGAGAGGATGTGAAAATACCAGCACTATTAGAACACCTATCAGCACTATTAGAACACCTTCTCACAAAGAAGCTCTTATGTCATCAAGCTCTGGTAAGAGAATTTTTCACTGGACTATTACCACTTAACCAGTTTCTTAAAATTAAGGTATTATACTTAATGTGCTTTCTGACACAACTTCTAGGGTGGTACAGAGCTATATGTCAGTGTTAAATACAATACTGTCTAAATTGTAAATTGCTAATACAGGGTGTGGTGCTATTAGAAACATAATATTAAATATTATTTATATTTGGTTCTTTTATAGTATTTTGTGAAATTACAACTAAAATTACTTGAAAGAGGAAAAAATAGAGTGCTCAGGTACAATGCTCTTATGATAAGCAACTGCATGCTATCCCAATGGGAATGAGTCCTTATTTCAGGACATAACATATTTTGTTGAACCTAATTTTAGTACAGCTCTGTAGTTTCTAGAAAGGAGAGAACATAATTGAAGGTGAGACTACTGCTTGAGCTGCTAATTAAACTTAGACTAATTAATAGCAAGGGCAGGGATGAATCTCTCATCTAGTCTGTAGGCTGCTGCTCAAATCTCCTGACTAGGAACTACATTCTGTAACTGTATTATAGGGATTCAGAAGTGCTCTGGTAGGTTATGTGCTGGGTTTTTTTAACCAAGTGTGGCAATCTAACTAGTTGCAAAGGTAGCCTGTCTATGAGTGACTACACTACAATGCACTGTAATTTGGAAAGTACACACCCAGCTATACCCAGTAAAACCTGTTCTTTTTTTTTCTTTTTAACCCACTCAATCTAAGATTATAAAACAGTAAAAAAAAGTCCTCTTAATTATATACAGCTGTTGAAGTGTGATAACATCTGTAAATGTATTCCTTTATGTAATGAGTCCCTCAAAGAAAGTGGATATAGGCTATTCTCCCACTTGAGGCTTGGTCATGTGAGGCACTTGCTCAGTGAACCAGGCACCAGCCTGTAGGCTGCCAGTTTCTTGGAGAACTGATCACCCCTCTAAATACTAACCCAGAGCTTTCCTGTCTGTAATTATGGCCTTAGAAGAAGAGAGATGGATATAGATATAGAGTTTTCCTTCAGGTTATTAATCCAGATAGGATTTATGATACTGTCACTAGAAATAAATGTAAGCACAGGTAAGCTATAGGACTAACTTCTTCCCTTAAGGAAAAAAAACTTGATTTACTTTCAGAAGAAACAGAAGTCATTTGCTGTTTAAAATAAAAACATTTACTCCCCAGATTTTTTTTTTTAATAAACCTGTAACACCTTAGCCAGTCGATGCACATCCAAATTTTTCCTATTGGAAAAAGGCTGCTTAAACTAAAAGCATGAAGCAGCACTTCAACATTTCAAACTTGTGGTGTGATCTGGTAAGACTGGAGCTTTAATGCTGCACATGAGAAGAAATTTGTTTTCTCCACGTCCTTTGCCCAGTCCCCTGTTCCTAGTTCACTGATCCTAGCACATATTACCCTTCATCTTGCTTATGCAGTGTTTTGGTGCTACAGAGTAGGGTTTGATGCATTCAGCTGTATCAGGTTAACTTCCCCATCCCTTACAAAGGGACTTTTTAAACATGTGTCCTTGTTTCTCGGCAAACCTTGTACTGATGCACATCAGAGGATAGGATTATGGGGCAAAGTAGGAGTTATTTGGGATTGCTGCTAAACCCCCACAGTATTACGCAACCACACCTTTCAGGTAAAACCATACCTACTGCTTCTTACCCCTTCTGTTTTTAACATTTTTGAAGTAGAACTGTATGTACACTCTTTGTGACAGAGTGGCAGTTTGTTAACCAAACCCAGTTACCTCTTTAGGCTAAAGCGTTCCTGAAGGGAATAACTGTTTTTTCCAGTGGAGTCATGTGAACATTTTGGTATTAAGCTCCAGATAAATCATTCAGTAGCTGTACAGTTGTTTGCTGTCAGGATTTTGTCAGACTACAGACAGACTAACTAAATCCAGAAAGGAAAGGACTTCTGAAGGTTGCCTAGTCCAGCCCCTGCTGCCTGTAACTGGGTCGTTCCTGAATTCAGACTAGGTTGTTCTGTTGTTTGTCACGTTGAGTTTTAAAAATGTCCAAATCCTAATGAACTTGTTTCGTTGTGAGGTGCTAACTTATGTGCAGCTATTTCTTACCCAGTTGCTGGTAGAATTTGGATCATTGGGCAACAAGAGAGGTTTATGTAGTTGAATCCATTAAATACTCTGAACAAGAGAAATGATAGTATAACTCTGTGTCAACTCTCACATGTGTATGGTAAGGGACAGAAGTGGTGCATCTGTCCAAAATGTACTAGTGTGTGTATTCCTAGAATAACCAAGGGCTTGTGAGGGTTGTATTCATACAATGGCTGTTCAAGAAATGAAAGAAAAAAAATGCCATGTATAAAACACCAGTTACGAGATCCTTGGAACTTGTCAGGAGTTGAGATTTTGAAATTTTTTTTTTTCCACTTGTAAAACTTAAGTACTCAGTGGTAACAGACTAACCCAATAGAAAGCATTTCTTCTGGGGAAATTTCCTGATTCTCACCTGAACAGAAGACAGCAGAAGGAGAGCAGAGCTCCCAAACACTCTATTTTTGTGAGGTTATTTGCAGAGGATATTAGGCTAGAGATACCTGGGTTTGTTTATTTCAAAATGGTTGCTGAGCATTATTCACCAGTATTGGTGTATCCTTATTTGGAACTTGAAGTTTTTGCTGAATTAGAAATAGACAAGCCCACCTTGATCCAGTGTACCAAAGTGATTTGGGAAGTGATGAAGCCCCATTTCTGCAGCTGTGACCAGATTTCCAGATTTGCTGCAAGCTAGATGCCTCAAAATTATTTCTATAATTATTTTTCTCTTTCTTCATAAGAGAGGAGATGACACACTCTAAGACAAAAAATCTTAATTCTCTGCAGATAACTTTTCCATGGTGGTGTGTGTAGGTTTCTGTAGTACTGGATGGCAGGCTGTATGTCTTTTGCTATGTTTTTCTGTCAATGAAAACATTTATTAGAATTCAAGACACAGAATAACATGTTTGACTTACCCATTTTTACTGAAAGAGATATATAATTTAGGAGCCTTGGTAGAAGACTTTGAACTAGTTTCAAAATCAAAACAACTGTGGTTTCTGTTCCCATGAAAGATACAGAGCTTTCTGATTCATAGCCAGTGTGGAGGAGTAGTAGCCTGATAATAATTGAGGTGTTATGGTTTGTAAAGAGTAGAGTCTTTGCCTCACTTGAAGGGAGGAGTTGAAGGGGATTAGAGAAGCCAAGGAGCTTTGGTGTTCTCATGGAACATCACTCCAAGATCTTCTACTATCACACCTGCCCCAACTGTATATTACCACCTGTGCAGTTGAACAAAAGCACTGTGACAGTTTGAGCCACAGGAAATTATTTGAACAGCATCAAATAGGAAACTAAATGATTTAGTAAATCTAAAAATGTATATGTCCACCAATGCCTTTTTTTACCTTCTTTTGCTGACTACAATCTACCTGAAATTATGTAAAGGAGAGGAGCTTTACCTGCAAGTAAGACTTCTGATATGCTGTAACTTCATCTCCACTTCTGCCTTAAAATTACACCATTACTTTAAATTATTTCTCATTGTAAAAAACTACACATTCTTGTTGATGTCTTAGCTCTGTCAAGATGAGAACCCTGTCAAGCTTTCTATGTAATTGAAACTCTTTGGGAATCTGAAAGTGTCAGTAATACTATTCCTCTGCTTACTGTTAAAGACCTGCAGAAATAAATGGAAACCATGTAAATCATCTGTGTAACAGAAATGTCTCTTGCTATCTGATGGAGGTTTTTTTGACATTTCAGGTACCCTTTTATCTCTGATTTAAATCACTGGTATTCCTTCAGCAGTATAGCAGCCCTGTGCTTTAATTCTTATTTCCATTAATCTAATCCAGTGGTCACTCCCTTATTCTCTTGAGGGTAGCATTCTCTTGTCATAGCATTTAACAAGATAACTGAAAGCTTGGATACAGAGAAGCTTTAAAGTATGAATTCTTTAAAGTGTTTCCTTAAAGATATTTTTGAACAAGTGAGACCTTTCCCTTATGACAAGTGGATCATACTGAAGGACTTTTCCTGTGTTCTACAACTACCAGAAGCATGGGAAAAATAATTCCCCAAATGGTATAGAAAATGTGTATGTGTATAGGTTTAGTGATACTTTGAAATACTTATTTTCTTTTTAGTTCATAATTGCTAAATTCCTGCAGCTGAATTTTGGCTTGATCATACATTAAATGTAAATGTGTGATTGAGAGAAGCTTCCATAGTTAAACAGAACAGGCAGTGACAGATTAAGACTCAGTTTGTTATTGAGTGTTATTGCTGTTTATTGCACAAAGAAAGGCTTCTTAGATGGAAAATTCAAACGAAATGGTTTCAGTCAGTTTTCATACAGCTGGAGACATACATAAACTTGGCAATTCAGGACTTCTTGGTACAGCCTTTCACAATACAAGTGAAGCAGGACCAAAACAATTTAGTTCCACTAAGCATTCCCACAGTCCTTGAGTCTTTGTTCTGACACTGAACTAGGAGCCAACCCAAATATAGTTACTGCAAATAATTTTTTAGCTTGTATCATTTCTGTTATCTACCATGTGACTCTTTAAAGCTGGATTGACATACTGCCAAGAGGAAACAAAATATTTAAAAAGACAAACATAATTTCCAGGTTCTCTGGATTGAAACAATCATGACTACTTGAAATCTGAGAATAGACAGTCACTTGTAAAGGTGTTCATATATTTTCTCATAAACAAGTCTGGAATGCACCAGGGCCTACAAATAAGGCTTAAATCTTTGTTTTAGCCTGTCTTTTTATGCTTTTCTTTTACAGCTTCTTTTATGGATCCTAAAAGCAGGTTCTTCATATACTAGGTTACCCAAGATGATTATTTGTCCTTCATAGTCCAGATTAGTGGGTTTCAGTCTCATTTTCTTTAATGTATCTGTACTAATTAAAGCTTGTGTTAAAATGAACTTAAAACATGCATGTTTCTCTTCAGAGGTATAGGAAGGAGGAAGGTAATACATGGGTCTCCACAGAACATAAGATCTATAGTCCATAGTATGAGACAAAGCTTGCCTATGATCCTTCTTCAGTCATCATAATCCAGACATCTCCTCTGCATAGTGATCCTGTATCTCTTAACCAGTTCTCTAAACTGGGGAAAAACTTACTCAGTGTATCCAAGAGGACTTTTGTCCAGTTGATGAGTTTGTGAGAGTTCAGAAAACAGTGTTAATTGTGAGGGCCTGAGAGCTTTGCTGTTTATTGCTTCTCCAGTCACTTGAGTTGAACTTGCCTGGTAATGTTTCCAGTCTACGTCACCCTTACTTCCTGGACATCCTCAACAGGAATGGTTTGCTGGAAGCTGCCTGGAGCAATATATTTATTTGTGCTGAGTACTGGCTGTTAAATTCCTGCCCCAGCTGTTGATAATTCAGCTACAAAATGGTCAATTCACAATTTGAAGACAGAAAGGAGCCATAAAATGATGTAATCTGAATGTAGCTTTGTCAATTTGCTTTTAGCCTTGAATACATACACTATCAGAAAAGCTTGCCATAACTTTGACACTTATTTTCTTTTGTTGTTTTCATTAACAAGCAACTCTTCCTGTGGCATAGGTTCAGCTTGTGTTTTTGCAAGCCTTGCATAGGGTTCATCATAAAAATGTATTTTGGAATAAAATACTTCCTTTTTAGCTTTGGAAGTCAAGTTGACCATGAGAAACAAGTAAAAATGGAAGAGGTTTTTTTTGTGAGGTAGTATGGGATCTGTTCTGTGAATGATTTCAAAGCAAGCTGATTTATTTATCTCTGTGTAATTTGGATGTAGTTCTCTGAGTTTTGAGGGGATGGGGGAGAAGAGGCAGAGGGAGTTGGAAGTAATTGAGTTTATGGTTAATTCAGATAACATGGCTTTCTAAAGGGGCCATTTCATCCTGTCAGCTTTGCTTAAGGTGCCATCAGTGACCATAGTTAGGGAAATAAATTTTTCACGCATGTTCTCAGACTTTTTACAGGCAATTTTGTGACTAGCCCCATTGAAGTTTTGGTATGTTGTACCTGTTCCAAGAAGCATGATGGTACTTGCAGGGCTGATTCTAACAGTCAGCATATTGGCGCTGTCAGAAATGTGGATGTATCTATAAGAATATTCTCCTTTAGGAGAGAGGTGTGCACTACTTCCCTGCAGGGGAATTTCTTGGTGCCTAGTCATTTACTTGCAAGGGCATGCTGGTGTGTCTTCAAGTAACTCTTTACCTGTACTACTTAGTACAGGGTAGGTGTAAAGGAGGAGGGAAGTAGGCATAACTGTCTTCCAGAAGAAATTAGTATTTGTTTTGCTGCAGCAAGCTTCCTCTTTTCATTCAAGGAACATGTGAAGTCCTGCAACAGAAAACTTAAAAGATTTGTAGATAACGTGAGTTTTAAAGCTGCAATCTAAGTCAAACAAAATTCAGTGCCTAACATGAAGGGTGTGAGAGATAGCTGGACAGTGATGAAAAGCATGATTGGATAGGGTTGGTGTTTTTCTTTTGCCTCAGCTTACCTTGCAGTACCTTGATTTGACTTCTTATGCCCAGTACTCCTAAACATAGCTGTGTTAAAGCTAGTGGTTGGGATTGGATTGTTTAAGTCAGCATGCAGCTTACGAGAGTCTCCTGGCAAAACTGGAGTGTGCAAGCTTTGCCACTACTGTGCCTGGGAAGCTGGTGTAAAACTGTCTGGTGTCCAGAGACAGGCTTTGCTTGGGGTCATAGGAGGTTGGCAGCATGACTGTGCAGACTGCATGATCTCTTATAGGGCTGCTGTAGTTCAGTCTTCAAAAGGAAAAACCTAAAATGGACTAAATCCAGCAGGCATCATTATGGGCAGACAGGAGGTGAGAGAGCAGGTGTCAGCTCGAACTTGAGGCCAAGGTAGAGAAGGGCTGTTTGTAAGTGCTGGAGAGGTCATAATGTAAGGGATTGAAAGGAAGATGGGGAAGGGAGAAGTCGCTGATTGTGGAAGGGTTTAACTGGGAGGAAATCTGCCATATTTCAAAACTGGACCAGATAGGGAGGGGCAAAAGTGAAATTGAACAGTAGGCATACATGAGACACTACTCTTCCTCTCTCTTCCTCTAACTGAAAACACCCCAATCACTCTTCTGATGGTAGGATCATTTGAGGGAAGAAAAAGGGTTGTTTTGGTTGTTGGTAACTGCTTATAAATGCTCTGTAGTAGTGATGATCATTCTCCAGTTCTAGTCCAAGAATGTTTAGCTGAGAGGGGAAGAACAAGTGAACACTACCTGCATGGCTACTGACACCCTGGTTAGATTTTTGGCACTGGCTTACTGCTGGTTCCTTGCTACCTGTCTGAGGATTGTAGGGGAATGGGAAGAATGCTGTCGAAGTCTGTACCAATAGAGAATTGAATCTTGCCTTAGTATATAAACTGTTCTGTGACCAGCTGTTACCTGCTAAACAAGTAAATTTCTCTCCTATAAGTATTTCAAGACCCAGGAATAACTTGAAATTCCCGGGTTTTGTCCATGTTTATTGAACATTTGAGCATTCATAGCAACATAATATACCTGTGTCCTGCCTTTTTGGTGATTTTGGTAGTAATTTGAGACTTTAAAAGGGAGGTAGAATTAGAAAGACATTACCTTAGAATTACAAAACATACTGTAACTAGTCTTCTTCCTTGAAGGAACAGTGATACATGTATAGAATTATAGATAGTATAGTTAATAATGCTGAATTGCTAATCAGGTAGACTGGAGCTTGCAGCCATCAGAAAACTGTTAGTATTGCTACTGCTTCATACTGTTTAAAATGGCAACCATAAGCACTCTTACAAGTATGTCAAGATCGGTCTGCTGGAAACAATACCAAAGTCCAGTTTGTTTTTCCATTATTTACTTGCACTTTTCAATAGATGCCAAAAAATAGCATTTTTTCTTGGAGGTTTACTCCCTGTGCTTTATCAAGACCTTGTACTGTAGGCTTAGACAGGGCTTTTTCACCAGCTAAGAAGTTTAGCATTTTTTTTTATTTTTAAACTCACAGGGAAAAACAGAAATGCATGAAGCAAAAATCCAAAATTCAGCATTTTCTAGAGATTAGGCATTGAAGGGCCAAAGCAGCTATTAGTGTTAGCTTTAAGTTTAAACAAAAGCAGCAACAACAACCAGTATCCTTCAAAACACTCCTTTTTCACTTAGTGTGCCCAAAATTTGTGTTTGGAAAAGGCTTCCAACCACTCATTTCCAGGTGTCATGTAGCTCAGTGAATGCCAGTTACTCAATGTTCAGCTCTAGATGTAAAATATGTTGATGTGTTTTGAAATGGTGCACATGAAATTTCAGAATCTGTGAATATGTATTTGGCTTTACAGTCTGCCTCATGTCAGCATTCTGTCAATGTGTGGTTTTTTAGGCTCCAGTGCTGTTTAAAGGAAGTTTTTCTTGACAAATAACCACCTATGATGGATTGATATGAAAGGATGATTATTTGAGTAAGGATATAAAAGCTGACTTCAGAGCTTCTTGAAGAATGAACTTTTGTTCTTTGCTTATTTCCATTCTGATACAAGAGAGACTTTAACATAGTTGAAGTAACATGGTTGTTGCATGGAGACTTTTTTCTAAAGGACTGCCAACTCATTAGTTCACTATAGAGGAATGCAGTATTTCTGGTATCCCACTTCAGTGACTAGATTAAATAACTGATGAAAGCCTGTTACTTTGATGCTATTGCTTGTTGTGTTTATAATAATGGTTAACTAAATATCCTGCTTTTATGCTCATTTCCAATACTTTGGTTTGTATTCCATATCTTCCTGCTTCTGTCTTCAAAACCTTTGCATTTAATTTTGTGTAACTCCTTTCTTAGGGAATGGTACTTATGAAAAGACCTTTAGAACCATTAGTTGAATTAATACCTAGAGTAGTTGCTTAACTTGTGTCATTACTTAAATTCTCCCTCGGCCTGGGCTTTTGGAAAATGTATTTGAGTGCTTGAATAGTTACTTTAATAGAAGCATTATAGGAAAGTACCAAGCAGCAGAAAAACTAAGAGTAAAGGTCATCTGCTTAGAAAAGGTTTGCTTTTGAAACTGGACATCCTGAAGATTGCTGTGCTCACTGGATGAGTTTGAGTTCAGAGCACTGCCACACTCCAGCCTCTGCAGAGAAGTTGGGCTTGCTGCTGATAATTTATAGAGAACATGCTGTATTAGAAAGGACTGAGATTTTCACATGCTTACTTTGACCCCTCTTGAGTGAAAATCACTGTGAAGAAAACAGGATTTTGTTCCTGTATGTTTTGGACTGGATGAATGAGTCCAGCACAATAGCAATCAGACATGTTACCTTCACCTTTGAGTAATCAAATACAGCTGATAAAATGCATTTGTTCCTCTAGCTCCATTTTGTAATGTAGAACTTTAACGCACTAAGTCATACAAACTTAACACACAGTGTTTGTACAGTGACACTTTTCTGTTTGTTTTCTGGGGGAGTTGTTTGGTTTGTGCCTTGTTTTGCTGGGAGGCTATTTACAAAAGGAATTCTGACTGGTTTGGATTAGTTATTTTCCTGGTATGTTGACCCATTAATGAAAAAAAAAATATAGAAAACGTTGTGGGAAGTTTTATAAAGCTATCAGGTTTGTTCTATGACATGCAAATGGGACAGAAACTTTTTTGGTCCAACACATAAATTCATTTCTGTTACGTTGTCTGGAGTGATGTTTCAGAGGTGTTTTTAAAAAGTGTGCATTTGTGGTTTGTGGTGTTCTCAGCACAACAAATCTTGTATGCTCTTTAGCATGTTCCATATATTCAACTGTCCCTTTCAGTAACATTCAAAAAATTCTAAAATATGGCTGATAATTTTGCCTCAGAGGTTTAATACCAGGCTACAGTAAAGCTATGTACAGAATCAGAGTTCTGCATAATAATGACAGGTAGTAGAAGTGCACCTATGAGGAGACATCTGATGCAAAGCTTGTTTAATTGCTCATTGAAGCTTGTGTGTTATGTTCTGTGACCAGTAGTATGTAATATGCTCATGCAGGTTTATTATATATTGTGAGGCTTCTCTTTAGTTTCTGAATTGATCTGAACTGAGGGAAGTAGCTTGGACATAGCTTCATTTACCAATCCTGTTCCTGGTTTTGTGTAATTATACAGAATGTTTTGAGACAAGTTACCTAATCCTGTCACACCACCTACTGTTGAAAGGCAGACATTGGGCATGTTTTTCTTGTCTAAAATTTAATGCAATCCCCTTAATGTCATGATTTCTTGGGTTTGGTGCAAATTGCAGGTTTCTTGGCTGGTAGTATTTAGGAGTAGAAATTGTGTAGTAAAACTACTGTTGCTTAAGGTGAAATTACTAGCTAATTTTGTCATATTTCAGCAGTTTTCTAGCTTAAGCAAAATTGAAATGTTGTTTATAGTGACAAGAATAAAGTGAAGGGTAATCCTTTTAAATAGAAATTTGACTGTTCTATGTCAAGTCTGAGACACTGTAGTTGCTTCTTTTTCATTAAGATAAACTGTCAGCCTTGAAAATGGCAGTGACATAAGAAATCAACATACTTTAGACAATTTTTCTTGTAATAAATAACAAAATATTTTCTCAAAAATATAAGTCTGTCTTTTCTGTTTTTGTACAAAAATGAGAACCTCTTATCCATATTCAGAAAGCTGATACTAAGATCTTGTTACTGGGGCTGGCAGGATTAAACTCAGAGCTGGCAAGAGAAGTCTGTGTGTGTATAACTTCTCTGGGCCATTGAAATTTTAATCTGGGTGCACACTTTTCAGGAAATAAACTAGAAGCTTAGTTTGTCTAAACTGAGATTTTTTTGTGGAAAGTGTATTTGCTTTGTTAGTGGTTCAAGAGTGAGCTCCTCCTATACTGATCTCTTGTATAGGTGCTTTTCCTGTTTGATTAGCTTAGCTGTTGGGTGGTTGTATTCAAAAAGCTCAAATGAAAACTGGACTTATTATAAAAATGTTTCTGCACTAGCTGGCCATTAAGAACTTGGTTTTTGAAGTGCTGTTAAACTAGTTATGTAGAACTACTCAGTTTTCAGGGTATTTATTACATGAGTACAAAGCAATTTCATACTCTCATGCTGTCTTATTCTTTGGAAGGATATTATCTTGTGGAGTGTTCTGTCAGAGGGGAGTGGGGTTGTGGATCTGTTTTGGGGAGGAACAAACAGAAGAATCCTTTCTTAGATTGTCTTTGAAATGGAGGTTATATTTTTGTGGGATTACCAGTACTGTGAACCATAATGTGAGGTAGGAAAATACAAAGAAAGACTTTTTTAATATGTGCAGATGTCTGCACTGAAGGCAAATCTCTCAAGCTCATGACTTGTTTCTGAGGCTTTAAGTCCTTGGAACTGTTTTTCTGCATTTACAGCACTTTTTTCCATGTCAATTGGAAGTAGATTAAGCCATTTTATATGGATTTTTACTGTGTAAATATTTTATTTGTAGGCATACGTGTAAAAGAAGCAATCATTTAAGTTTCTTTCCTACTCCTTTTGTTCTTATTTCTCCCTCCTCTTTCCCCCCTAATTGACAGGTGTAGGATCTTTGCCAGGAGAGAAGCATGCCCCAGTGAAAAATTCTCCAGCCTCGTGGACTAGCTTTGGTAAATCCCTTGCCAAATCCAAAGTGCCTGTCAAAAGATCAGTGCTTGAGAGAACACCTAGCCTCTCATCAGTCAGCAGTGCTCAGAGCCAGCAAAGTCTTTTCAGCACTAATTGTAAGTATCTGTGAGGGTTATGGGTTTTAACTGATTGATAGCCAGCATCAATTGCTTGTTGGTAAAAATCCTCTCGGAAGGGAGTCCTGTCTGACAAGTATCTGTGTTAATTCTGATTGTACTACTTCTTACTTCTAGGTCTTACTCTTTTTGCCTCTTTACTTAGAACTTTCCTTTTTGAGACATACTGTCTGAAAGAGCTTTGAGCCCTGGATTTTGGGTTGATGAGTAGAGATTTTGGTACAATTTCTCTTCCATCCTGAAACACTACATAATCAGCATGCCTTTTTAAGCTTCTAGTGTTTACATGTAGTATAATATGTCTGAACAGAATGGTTTACTTGTCATAATATTTGGAACAGTGTGTTACAGGTTTTTTGATGCTAAATGTTTTCTTGAACTGCTTTATATCTGCTTTCAGAGTTTTAGGACAAAAATATGTAGATCAAATTACAGGCACATAAGTGAAACTTGTTTTAGAAGCTAAATCTTTGTATGGGTAGACTTCTGTAATTTCTAAGGTAGCTGTAAACATTGGTATATGACCTATCAAATCAATCTCGATTAAAATGAGTGAGAATAATACCAGGACTTGCTTTGTTTTGAAGTTCTTGAGCAGTTCTGAGGGGGAAAAGTATGAAGGAAATAACATGCATCTGACTATCAGACACATTAGTATTCCCAGCTATGCATATTTAAATAAGTACATTCAAATATTCTGCTACTATTGTATCACCTGTTATATCTTGAAGACTAGGCAAAGACCTTTTATTTGTGCCAGATGTCACTTAAATCTGTCTTCAGTGGACTGAAAAAGAGAGCTGTGATTTAACACACGTCTGTGGTTTATATATGCGCATATGCATGCACACATAACTACATTTTCCCATGTTCTTCTCCCCTGCCTTGTACTGCCTTCATTAAACTAAAACCTAACATATTCCTCAAATGAATTAGAGTATGTGTAATAAAATATGCATGTGCATCTTGCTGTGTACTGAGATGGGTTCTGATACTGTGACAGCCATGTTGACTTTTGCTGTTCAGGTTTAGGACTGTATCTGGAGTTGCTAAGCAGCTTTGTCCTCTCTTCGTTTTGCTCCCTCATGTAACAAAGGCAGGGGTCATCGCTTCATAACAAAGGAGTGTATTCAGATTAAGTATCCAAACAGATGACTCCTTATTTAGCCTGATTTGCTAGCTGCTGTAATCTGTTTTGTCCACTGCCTTCAAGCTTACAATTTTTTCCACTCCGATTCACGAAGACCAAGCAAGAGCAATATGAGAGGTTGAACATGGCTGCAGTCTCGTAGACTTTAAGCTTGCTTAGATCTTTTTTAAATGACTATACCAGGAGGACTCCGCAGTTGCACAGAAACTAATTTTTCTCCTATTATTTTCTTCAATTCTACACTAACACCACCGACTGACTCAGGAAGCCACTATGATATTACCTTACTGACATTGCTGGTAGTGGGGTCTTACAGCTTTTGTATTGTTCCTTTGTTAGCCACGTTTACTGGGAAGAGAAGTAGGTTGTATTCCTTTTATTTCTATTCTAAAGCATGTATTTTGTTTTGTGGAGGTTGGTAAATATATGCAATGTTTTGATCTGCTGATTTTCTGTGATATTATTTTTCTTTAGGGAATTTTTTACACTTGATGAGAATTATTTATATCTAATAGTAAGGTTTTGTGAGTATAATGACTTAAGATTACGTGTAATTCATATGTTAATGAAATTTTTATGACTGAATCAAATTGGAAAGAACTAAGGAATTTTCTTTGTATTCTAATGCTAAGTACAGTGCTTTTCTTGGTTTTTTATTCCTGCATTTAGTCTACTATGTAATAATTTCAGAAAAAAAATTTTGAAGCCTAAGTGTTTTTATTAGATTGGGACACACAAAGATCAGAATGGGAGGCTTATGCTGTGTGTGTCATGAAATGTATGACAAACTACTGTGCTCCTGTCAACAATATTAAATCAAAAACGTGCTTGGTTTATTTGGAGTTTGTCTTCACTTAGCAGAGAAAAAAAATGACAAGAGAGCATTTCTGCTGCTTTGTCAGCTCAGCCCTTTGTTATGGGATGTCCTTGGATTGGTAATTCCATGTGGCAGCATTAGGGCTTTTTTCTTTTTTTTTGTCAAATGAGCACTTGAACTTTGATTCTTTTCTCTAAAATGACTTCTTATTTGAGAAGCTCAGAAATGAGGTTTGAAATGCTGTTGTTACTAAACGCATATTTTGTATGCAGTCAGTTTGAACATTGAAAACCAGATTTTTTTAATAGTAATCTCAGTTTTAGTGCTGAGATGAAAATATGATCCTTTAAACATACTGAAATGTTTAACTCTGAGATTAGAAAAAAAGATTCCAGATTTTAATTGCATTAGAATAATTGCATATATAGTAAACAGTGTTTCAAAAGTTAAAAAGCTGATCCTAGCAGTTGACCTGTATCTGCATTTATGCACAGTCAATACTTCATTAAAATTCTTCTAATGAGTTGAGTTTTCAGATCTTTACTGGGCTGAGATCACTTCATACCTGTCCATCTTTATTCAGGATTGCAGTAGCTGCTCTGAATTTGAATCCAGAAGTGTTCAAACTTTGTAAACCTGGGAGGTTTTGGTGGGATCATTTTGGGGTTTTTTGATTCCTGCACACAGCCTGGTTAGCTGACTCCAGCGTTTTTAATAGGACAGAACAGTTCCCTAACTAGTCCTGCACCAGAAGGCTGCTCACACACCCAAAGTGTTACTTCCATGGTGTGCTGCTGATTTAGAAGAGGAAGTAGCACACTAGTTTACAGGCAGTTGTTAACTGCTTGCAGTGAACTCTGAGCAAACATCCTTAATTTAGTGATTTACAAAAAAAGTTAAGGACTGCTTCACACCTTGTGCTTTACTAAAACAAATTGGTTTTAATTATCTAATGTTGATCAGGGTCATATTCCCACAGAATAACTGTGTTGCTGATGTGTTACGCAAGTTGGTCCTTGTGTATAGATTTTTTTGGCAAATATTTAGCTTTTGTGTGTTTAGAGAGGCTCCAACTTCCTTATTTTAAAAAAAGATGATGGCTTCAGTTGCATGTGTTTGTTAAAGAGAAATCCTCTTTTTGTGGTAGAAAATATTTAGTGGCCAAAAAGGGCATCGTTTTGAAGTAGTTAACTTACATGGTTCATGCTAGTCTGTGTAAAGACAATAAAATAATCTCAAGACTGTATGCTCCATCTGTTGATGAACAATATTAGACATATAGTTTACATTGCCTTTAAAAAAACCACCAGTGTCATTAAAACACTTATCTGAGGAAAACCTGGTAATATATGACAGAAGCTTCCCCCTCCCCCACCCTTTTGTTTTTCAATGACTAGAGAGAAAAGCAGTGCTGTGACAAACAATTCCATGGTGACTTAATTTTTTCTTGTCTCTGGTAAATGCCATGTGAATTCTTACTCTTTAACATGTTAGTATACATAATTTTTTAGCATCCAAACCAAAGTCTGCTCAATCTGTACTTACTTTAGAAATATTTTCATATTTTTTCTGGACAACAGAAACAATGTTTCCCAAAATTTCAGGTTTTTGTTTTTCAAGGAAAAATTTCTATTGTGACCATAAACCTCTTTCAAGGTCATTTAGCTTCTGGTAAAACTGACTTGTCTTATGATTTAATTTTCTCTAAACTATATATGCCTAGAGCAAATTCTTTTGTGATTCTGTTTTGCAGCTGCAAGTGCCACAGTCATCAGGAATGGAGAATGGCCTTCAAAACCAGCCTGCCAGAATGGCACTTCGGGGTCTGTCCCTTTGAAAGCATTACCAAGACCTAGATTGCACTCGTTGAGGTCAACTCCAAAAGGTATATGAGTCTGTTTGTAGACAGAGGAGGTAAAATCACATCAGTGATACTTCCAAGTGTTCTAAGACTGCATAGGAAGGCCGAAATATTCTTTGTATTGCCATAACTGATGGAGGTATTTCAGGGAAATGAAGTGGTGTACGCTGTGGTACAGCTCAGGTTTGCATGGTACAGAACTAAATGCACCTTGCTACATGGCAGGTGTCATCACCTGGGGTTTGTGTTGTTCTAAAAAGGGTTCTTTTCCTTCAGAAAATTCAGGGCACAGACTCTGTCACTGCTGGTAATCTGCAGAACAGACATACCTGAATTTATCCTGAGTGTATGGTTGTTCTTGTCTTTATGCAGATTTTGTATTATCTTCACCCTTTTCAGGACTGAAATGCCTTGGAGGATGGGGATATATTTTTGAATAAGATATTGTTAGAACGTATCTTCTTCTGTACATCAATGACATTGTCCCATCTTTGGAAGGGAAGAGTCACAGAAACTTAGCTTTTCATGTTGCTTTTTCTTGATATTCATCTTGGGCTGAATTAGAAGCTTTAATGGAGACAAGACAATTAATTGTGTTTTATCATCTTGTGCTAAAAGAAACATTAAATGTATTTCCTGACTTTGTATTAAACATTGCTCAGGTTCCTATTTCAGTTCGAGCAACTCTTGATTGGCCAACAGTGCATCTACACTCAAGCCACAAACACCAGTTGACAAATCATTCTCTGACCAAAATTAAAGACAAAATGGGAGCAGATAAATAAGCTTGCTGTGTCTCTTTCTTAAGTCCTAGCTGTAATCAGCTTGTTTCTGACCATCTTTGTGGTGAACTGGTTATTGTAATTGGATAAACCTAATTAAATGCTGTACTCCTGCATTAGACTTAAATTTTAAGCTGATATCTGACATAATGGAGAATAAATAAGAGATGCTTGCCAAATGTCTCACTGTAATGACATGCTTTAAAAGAGTAAACAGTGAAAAGAAACAGAATTTACCACAAATTATAAGTTGCTTTGAAACAAACACAATTCATATGGCTTTCTGACAAGCTGCTGCTTTCTGTCAGGGTCCAGCACATGCAGCACACCTTATGCATAGCTCATCGTCTTCAGTGACCTGGCAGTGTGCCTTGAGCACTTGCAGGAGCAGTGTGGCCAAAAGAACCTGGTGTTCCCCTCCAGATCAGGGTTACCTGGACTATGGTGTTGTGTTTTGGGTCCTTCCCAGACCAAGAGGAATGTTTTGAAACTGGAAAGATGCAGTGGAGACTTAAGAAGATGGTTGGGGTCTCTGTCCAGTGAGGAGAGGCTGAGGGAGTTGAGCCTGTGCAGTCAATAACTTGAAAAGGACAGCTATAAAGGTCGTGGTGCCAAGCTCTTCTCAGTAGCACCAGATCACATAGCAATCAGAAATGCTTGTAAATTGTAGAGTGGGAGATGCATCCTTGCCCAGTGGTGCTGTAGAACCACCCTTCCTTCCTGAAAGTCTGCAATGCCCATCTAGACAAAAGCGTGATCTCATCTTAATGGTGACCCTGCTCTGAAGGGGAGTGTTGATATCTGGCCTCTGGAGGTCTCTTTCAGCCAGTGTTTCCTTAGCTGCATTGTATTTGCTGCTGTTTTGAGACTTAAGTAACTTGATCTTAGGGCTAAAATGAAATCATTACTAATGTTTTCTCCTGCTTAGAAGGCTTTTAAAATTATCTTTTTATTTATTTCAAGGTGAATTCTGGAAAAGCAGAGCTAAGTTTAAATACAGCTTAAACATTCTAGAAGGTTTCTCTTTTTGTGTTTGAATAGATTTTTAGATCTTGTACTTAAATGTAAAAATGTAAGATATGTCTTTAATTGCATTAAAACTTCAATTCTCCTTTAAAGTTCATCTAAGCTTTTACTTTTAGGAGCCAAGACCAGGTCTGCTTCACTGAGCCAGTGCACACCAAAATCATCTGGGCCTCTACACTTAGCAAGGAAAGTCGGTGAGACTAGAGGTAATCAGCTGTTGGGTAGTCAATTTTTCACTCTTTCTTGGATCTCTCTGTCTTGAGAAAGGAGCAGCTGTGCTCTATGATTTCAGAATAACTGGGATAGTTGATTCATTTTCTTTGTAGTTCACCAAATCGGATACTGGCTCTGCAAGGTTCTGTTCCTTACATATTTGCTTTAGGGACATTCATTGTCTACTGTCTGCTTGAAACTTGCATCCCATAAGGACTAAAATACAGCATAATTAATCTGTCTGTTAAATGATGTTCTGTCCCCTGCTTATAAGGTTGTATGCTTGCAAGACACAGTGTAGACTAGATTTTGCCACGCTTTGTTTAATTTAAGCAAGATTCTTGTGAGAGCATGCTGATCAGCTCTGCCTGTTGAGATATTTACTCCACTCTGTTTCTGTATCAGATGTTTGTTTTATCTTTAACTTTGAATTAAAATTAGTCCTTTCCACCAGAGTGAATCAAAAGAACAGATACAAACCTTTGGACAAGCTGTGTAAGACCAAATTTTCACTTTGGGAGCAAAGCTCTATTTGCAAGGCTGAGGCAGGGGAAACAAGTACAGTGATGGTACAAAGCAGCTTGTTTCCTGAGGAAACCTGGGCCATAGGATCCCCACTATTCCTAAAGCCTGCTGGAAGGTGTTGTCAAAAGACCTTTCATGAACTTCTGCATATGACTTTTGCACTTACACCCAGCAGTCCAAAAGATTGCTTTCATTCAATATCCTTCAAAATAATAAAGTTTGTAGGTTAATTTTCACATAATTTATAAGTAATACAGTAAGGGTGGGTTAACTTTCTCAGTGCTGTCATTTATATCTAAGTTGATTGTTAGCACATTTGTGAATGTTGTTAATTTATTAAATTGCAAAGTTTGAGGATCTTATGTGGAAAGAATCTTTAACCTTAAAAAAGGCAGCCCTACTGCCCCTTACTGGCTTGAAGTATAATTTTTTTTTTTTTTTTTTTTTCCTTTCTGAAGGTACTCCTGGAAGAAATGTACACCAAGGCCTATCTTGTTTGGGTCCTGGTGAGTTTCCTGAGTGCATTTTATATTTTCTGTGGTGCAACTCAAATTAAGTTTATACATTATATTAGTATGTTGGTTCTTTTCTGGGAAGAACAGATGCACAATGGATAATTCTGTAAACTAACACTGATTCTAGTTCCAAGGAATATGAAAAAAAACCTATTTTCCTGGGTTTTTTCTACTTCCTATCTGCTGGCTACCCCTCTTAGGCTGTGCAGTCTGTTCTGTTCTTCTGTTTCCAGTGAAACCTAAGGAAGTTTAAACTGTATGAAAAAAAAAAAAAAAAAAAAAAAAAAAGAAATTTGGGTGAAATTTTTCTTTTTTAGCCA
>VZRH01003699.1:4252282-4295931 GCA_013397555.1 Urocynchramus pylzowi
GAAATGT
The DNA here is from genome assembly GCA_013397555.1 of Urocynchramus pylzowi. NCBI lineage: Eukaryota > Metazoa > Chordata > Aves > Passeriformes > Fringillidae > Urocynchramus > Urocynchramus pylzowi. The sequence continues at coordinate 4,252,290 of VZRH01003699.1, forward strand.
TAAATTGTATAAAAAAAAAAAAAAAAAAAAAATTAAATGAAATTTGGGTGTAATTTTTACTTTTTAGCCATAGTAATGAATGAACTCATGTGTTGCAGCATTAAAAAAAGCCAAAACCAAGCAAATAGAAGAATCCCAGATATCCTTCCTTTTCTGGAACATTGTAGATGACCTGTCAGTGTGAGCTGTCCTTGTGCATCACTGTAGACTACGGTTGTGTAAGAAGTTGTCGGAGCATGTTGATGTGTGTGTCTGCTCATATGGCAGAGGGAGAAATCGTAGCTGATTAAGTGGCAGATGGTGTTTCAAAATCTGGCAGAGTTTTAAGGACTTCATATTGGGTTTGTTTTTGGTGTTTGCGCCAGTCAGGACACCTGGTGCTAATTTCTGTCTGCCAAGAGACTGAAAGGTCTTCAGATGATGCTTCTACTTGCAGCAGTTTCCAGGTCTTTTCAAGAGAGTTGGCAGTCTAAATTAGTTTCCTGAGAATCAGTGTGTATTTGTTGAATTAAAAGCTACTTGTGATTAATTACTCATTGAAAAGCCCTCTTTGAAAGATACTGAAGATCACTGGAAGGCCCTGTGTCCCCTGAGTGAATAGCAGATGTCTTTCTCAAAGAGGTGCTGTAGCCAAGCAGATGTTGTAAATTTGAGTCTGAAGTTACTGGGCAAATCAGTTCTGACCTGTAACTCTGGTACTGTGGCACTATTTTTTACATTTCCTGTAGTCATAACATGCATTTAGTGCTTTCGTCTTTTACTCTCTTGGGTGTCAAATATATTTGTATTAATTGTGGCTGAGTACTTCGGTATCTTCTGTTAAGAGTCAGGACATCTGTCAGACTTTGCCCAAAGTGCTTGTTCTGCTTGTTGCTTTTATGGATACTTGGCTGAACTAATGTTAGTTTAGGTAAAGCCTGACACTGAGTTTCAAGAGCTCAAACCTAGTCTATTGTATAAGCATGTAGGGCATGATTCAGCTAGCAACATAATGTCTTGGTCAGCTCAATTGAGGAAACTCCTAATAAGCAATAAAATCCATGTCTGGACTAGAAACTGGAAAAGTAAATTTTGCTTGCTTACAGTAGTCTCAAAATATAACTTTATTTCCCCCTAAATTTAGTGTGCACATTCTCTCTACTTTCCAGAGGAGTAGTGTTCTCTCCCCTTTTTACTGGTTTAGTAGACTTTTGTTTATGATTCATCTTTTCTGACCTAAAAAAGCATGTAGCTACATAACTTTGAAGTGTTGGATTTTAAAAATACCGTCATAAACTCCGAATTGACTGTAATATTTAGCAATATTTTAGTAAATGCTCTTTACTCATACTTTTGCCAATAAAATGGCTGTATTTCAGTGTTTGTTTTAACAAACCTGAACTGCTTACTGTACTGAGTCAGCTTCCAAAACTGGAGATGTTAGACATTCAACTTAATACATTTCTAATTTGTAGAGAATTAGTATGATTTTCCATTTATGAATGCAGAGCTGTCTGGTGGAGTATTTTGCATTTTTAAGAAGTTTTTTTCCATCCTTACAGTTGCAGATAGTTCTACAGAATAAAAATACTGTGTGGCTGCTGTGATATTCTGCAGTACAAAGTCTTACATTTTAGGAAAAGACAAATGATCTTTTTTGAAGTGAACTGAAATAATGCCAGCCAGTACCATGTAGAATGAGGCCCACTAGCTTTTATTTTTTTTTTTTTGGCTTTGATATTATAGTGAAGCTTTGTTCTAAAGACTGCAGCTAGTATAAAGCTTTTGTTCTTTTATTTCAGTGCCATAGTTAAGTCTACAGTTTTTAGCCTTATCCAGTCTGAAGTTCCAACCTCACTTCTATTTCCCGCCCATGTGCCCAGGACTAATTTGTTACAGCAGAATAATTTATTACAGTGTTCAGGTATTAACTAAGTGTCTAGCTCAGTTGTTCATGCTGCCTTTGACATTTCTTCAAGGATGAAAACATTGCAGGCTTTTCTAGCTATGCCTCTGTGCCCTTAATGTTGGTGCTGTTTGTCCATTTTCCATTCATTTACAGCAATGATGCACAGCCAGAATCTGCTTGACAAAGCAAGCCACAACCTACTGTTAGTGTGCCTGTAAAACTGGACAGACTTGCCTGTTTGCAGCTGTTCATTTCTTGTTTGTGTTAAAATATTCACAAGGCTTGTTTTTCTGAATTCTGTATATTTCATGGGTGATGTTCAGTGCATCAAATAAATTCTTCAAGTCCTGTGGTATATTTCTTCAGCACTGGCTTTAAAGCTAAGGTAGAATTAAGTTCTTGGGAATAATATGCTTTATTATACTTCTTAACTTGCTAACTTCAAGTAGAGATGTTTATGTGCACTTACTGTAATGTCTTAATGTAAATATGAATAAAAATGTTGCCTCTTATGAGATGGAATTTTGAACTGCATGCAAAACTGCCTCTAAAAATGCATAAAGTAAGTGCTGTTTCCCTTTTTCTTCAGCTTCCCTGTAGAAAAAGGCAGCTGTGTCTAATCCCTCTGTAGTATATTACAGTGCACTGTGTGTGGATGCAGTGGGTATTCACATCTCAGGTCTCTGTTACTGGCCAAATGTTAAGTTTCAACACAGTAATCTCTGAACCCACGTAAGCCAAGCAAAAGCAAATATCCTCTTTGGCAGTTCCAAAGGTAAAGCAACCACTCTGGGAATAAAGCATGTGAATATTTGGCTTATCCTGTTTTTCCATGACCCTGAAAGGGATCTGTGGTGTATTATACATACCAAGTTACACTTACATGTGTGGCATAAGACCATTGTCAGGAATAACAGCAAGGACAACTGATGGATACACCTGTAAAGTGTTAATAAATATGACCAGTGTGATTTATGTTGTATCTTTTAGCACTATGATGCAGCATAGAATTGGTTACTAAAGGCTGCAGAAGCCATGAAAACCAAAGAAGCTTTATCAAAAAAATGGTACATGCTCCATCATGGTGTTGTTTTCTTACTCTCATAAAGAAAGGATGTTTGTTTAGTTCAACCATTTGTGAGAAAATATGACATGGGATAGGGAAGAAATTCAGTCAGGGGGCTTATTGCAAAAGTGAGTAATAGTGCTGATCAAGCTCCAATGGAAAAATAAGTTATAAATACAACAGTCTAAGAAGTTGTCCCTTGGAACAGGTTGTTAAGGCAGGATCTGGCTCTTCATTCAAACTCTTATACTGGGATAAGATGCTTTTGCTAATAAAATACTCTGGTTCAGACAAAAGTGGGAGGCATACTTTAAGGCTCAGTTTACACCCCTTATTTTCATGCTCTTAGTCGTCCCTGTTGAAACTTGAGAGGAAATAGTTCTTATGTTGTAGATTCTTTGATAGAACAGGTTACTCTCAAAATACTTGCACTTTCCACATCTGAAAAATAAGGATTAATGTTTATCACACTCTGATTGTGCTTTGACAACAACAAAGACTTAATGTTTTAAAATTATATGTTACACTGTGTCAAAATGTGTATTTTTCTTAAAAATTGGGAATACTTTTCTGAGATGTGATGAGTGCCAACTACTTAGGTCTTCAGTTGACTGTGGCATTTAGCAATGTATGGTAAATTACCCCAACTGATGAGGGATATCTGCTCAAGTAACTCATTAGGGCTCTGTTTCTCCTTTTGTATCTGATTAGAAGATCTTTAGGGGTTTGTTATTGATTGGGGAGTGGTGTGTATTTGCTTATAAGAGTTTTTGCAGTTGTAGAAGAAACTGTGCAGGCAGTGTTGTTGCTTGGAGACTTGAAAAGGCCTTGATGTGTGTGTGAACATACATGCCCTGGCAGCCAAGAGATCCAGGTCTTCCACATTGCAGAAGTGGGACTCCTGACTAGCTCTAACTGGGCCTTGCAATATAGATGTATTGGATAGACTGGATTCTCAGTCTCTGCTGCTAAGAGCTTCAGCATTGGTAAATAAGTTGGGTTCATCAGTTTTTCTGTCTCTGACCATATCTCCAAAAGAAAAGCCAGGAAATCCTGCAAAAGAACTTGGAACAGTTTTGCCTATTGTAGGGTGACACAGATTAGTACAAGATTAGATTCTGTATTCATTTGATGCAGTTAATGTTTTACACACTGGAAATTCTGGGAGTTGAACAATGTAAATTAATATTTTCACTTTATCCCTTGAAAAGCAGCGGACATCAGGCTTAAACCTCTTTTGCAGATATTTTACTGTGGCTGGACTATTTTGTTGCCTTTCTAGCTGCAATAAAAAGCTGGCTATAGTCTTTTTTTAGATTATGTTTTCATTCATGTGAACTATGAGGACTATCTGAATGACTCAATTGTCTCGTGATCTAACCTTAGAATACCTTCAGGCTAATGCTCTTATAAACAGACAGCAAAGCTAAGTAGAGTAGCTACTGCATGTGAACTAGCTATGAAAGCTGGCATTTGTTTTGCCATTTCTATATAAATAAATGCATATAATCTAAATGTATGAATTGGAGTTTCTTAATAATTGTATTCATTGGGGATATATAATGATATTTATTTTGAAGAGTTAAGGGAAAATCTATAAACCTGAAATAATATTTGAAACACAATAGCTGTTGCCTTCTTGGCCAGATTTTTACACTGTTACTAAATAAAGTATAGTACAACAAGGATTGTTGTAGGATTTAATTTCTTGGGTAAGACCTAGAATGCTCCAGAAGTCTTCAAAGTGGAATGGCTGGAGTTGATATTCAGTGCATGTCACTCTAAACTCTGAAGTAGTCTGTTCTGAGTGGGGCTTTTTGGTTTGATTGTTTTTATTTAAACAAATGGTGTTTTCCTGATGTAGTATGTTTGTTAGAATAGGCAATAGGATGCAAAAAAAACAGAGGCACATGACAACACAGTCTTAATGTATTCCAGATTTGGTCCCTTCAGCTAAGTCTATCAGTGTATTTGCATTCCTGTTTCTTGTGTTCTTCTCAAACTTGATCTTCTGAAAGTTAACCATTTGGGAAGGTTGTCTGTTGTTCTGTGCTAACAATCAGCACTGTTCCCTGTGTCTTCAACTGATATTTTTTACAAAAAACAAGGAATTCCAAAACCTCAAGGCTTGCTGTGGAGTAACATATGAGCCATCTAATTCAAGTGGTAGTAGTATTCTACTACTGCTTGAATTAGGGGAGACAGTTTGTCAGATGGATGGACTGAAAATGTTGGGATTATATTTAAAATCCCAGTAATGAGGACTTGGTAGAGGTTTTATCAGTTTTGCTATCCTGACAGATGATCATTCATTAAGGCCTTTTGTAGCCAAACTAAAATGGTTTTCACACTACAGGGTCTTTTTCTTCTGTTAATGCTTTTAAGTAAGACCTGTTTTATGGATTAAAAGTTCGATATTTCAGTTCTTTGTTATTATTTAGTTCCAAACTTCTGTGAGAACCTTGCTCTCCACTTCCACACATCCATACTCCAGACAAGTGGTGATGCAGAAGTATGCAGGCTTTCTACAGCAGGGATGTTTGTAGTTTATTTCTGTGGTATTTGTTCTGTTGTGGGGAGGAATGGCTGTGGTTCTCTTCCCTGGTATTTATTTTGATATTTCACAATAACAAGCCACACAGGAGAGTCACACAAAGCTTTGGTTTTCTCACACTTGTCTAAATATTGGCTAGGCCGGCTGCTGTGTGAGTAGAGAGGGCAGCTGAAAGGGATATCTACAGATTGCATCAGCTCAGTCCAAGTGATAGAGAAAATTCCCATGTTGGGAGCTGGAGTTTGTTGGACCCTGTTAGGGGCTTAAGTGGACATAATACTTGGAAGATCATTGAGCTGTCACAGAAATGTGAAACTCATGGTCTTGTGTCAAAGATGGTTAAACAACTTGTACATCTGACTTTTTTTTCTGCGTGTCTGGGGTAAGGGAGAGTGTATAAAGCCCACACAGGTAGGCAAAAGACAGTGAGTTATCTTGAATGTGAATTAGGGCATATGCTAGCCAAATTGACTTTATTTGCAATATTACTTTTTATTAGAGGCTCTCTGGGTATTGTGCATGGGGAATATAAATCAGTATTGTGTAAATAAATAATTAATAGATCTGTAGGCTGTGGGTCTAGTTTAAGCATTTCTTTTTCCTCTGTTGCTTGAGATTTGAACTCACAAGAACTTAAGCATACACCTACCCTGTTTCTGAATGGCAGCAAAGAGGTTGCAAGCATCTTTCACATCTGGCCAGATCATGGAAGCTTCAAATTTTAGGGCATTTTACCCTAACATTAGTGATATTGTACTTTGTTGTAGAGTAGTAGCTCCGTAGGATTTTGACTGAGGAAGTGTAACCAAAATGCCATTTTGAAAGGGACATCCTGCAAACGCACTTCCCTTAAATCAGAAGTTAAAAATGAAATTATTCTTGCAGTGTTTTGTGGCTATTGTCAATTATAAAAAAGTGAAGATAATGTAAATACCACTGTTGCATGTGGAAGACACAGATCAGCCTGATTCCTGTATCAGTTTGCCTGGGAATCCACTGCAGCATCACCTTCAGTTTGACAGGCTGCTGAATTTATAATGATTAAAAGCTTCTGTGTACAGAAAAAAGAAACCTAAATTATGTAGGATTTTAGTTCCTGCTCTGAGGAAGGAAGATGTTTCCTTTTTTCTTCAGGAGGGAATTTGGACTTAAAATTAGTCTTGAAGCTGCAGTTTGCATTCATTGTGGCAGCAGGTACTGTTGCCTACAGGACAATTAGCTTTTCAAAGTGGAGCACTGGCTAGAGCAAGGAGATCACAGGAAAGTGGAGTGGGAGCAGTCATTTTCCAGAAATAAAAATGAGGACACAGATGACCCTTTGGCTCTTAGTAGGTTCCTGCTTCTTGTATCCCTCTTTGCATAAGCAATCACCCTTCAGTTCTTCCTGAAGTAAAACATGCCAGTAAAATCCATCTGCTCTGCACTGCTCTTGCTGTCTTGTGACACAGAGCCAAATGTCCTTTACATGGACTTCTTGGATCTAAATATCTAGCTCCTGATTTAGACCTTTATACAGTGAGACACTTAACTGTGTTCCAGTGGCATTCTTAGGGATTGTTGTATGAGGAGAGAGGGAAGGGGACAGCAGAAACGCAGACACTGTGGATTTGGTCTCATGAGGCTGAATTGAGAGCCTGCAGATGCCAGTGCACTTTGCTTCTTTTTTGTCATGTTGCTAATGTTCCCAGGAGTGGCAGATATACTAAATCTGCTGGGGTTATACTGGCCCCTCCATCAGTCTGGTGCCATCAGGTACTGATGCATTTTGCAACCCAGACTGAATTACATGGTCATAACAGGATAGAGCCCCTTTGTCCATGTTGATCACAAGTTCTGCCCTTGGAGTCAGAGGGAAGCCACCAGTAAGATGCTAGTAAATAAAATCTGTCTTGTCCTTTTGTCCTTTGTATATTGCTTCCTATTTTATTCTGCTCTTTTCTAGTGCTGTTTTCTGTCACCCTTCTCTAATGTCAAGAAAGTGAAAAACCTGTCTGTGATCCTCATGTTATGCATGAAATGTAGACAGTGCATGCTCCTGGCATGCTCTGTTAAGATCCCATGGATTACGCCCTGGCTTTGTAGTCTGGCAGCACGAGGCCCTAGATGGCTATCATGGGAGTGCAGACAGGAGTGGAAGGTGCTGTTTTCCTGAGCCAAGGAAACCATGCTAGCACATGCACAGCCACCACAGTGGCCTATACTGTGGTGTGACACTGAGCTCTGGAAAGATTACTGGAGGAGCCTCTCTGCAAATTGAGTCTTGCCTGGGAGCTGTTCAGCCTGGCGTGGGCAGTCCTCTTGCTGGCTGCTGTCAGAGTGCTCTAAGCACTGGGTACTAGATGGCACTAGATGAGACATGCACCCATTGCTCTTTATTTGTCCTGCCAGGTCTGCTTCTGAATAATGCAGACTTGTTTTGAGTTTCTAGGGTTTAAGAGAATTAAAACTCTAGAGGCTGGAAAGGAATTTTTGTCAAATTAGAATGTTTTTTACAAGTAATGTGATGTATCTGTTTCTTCTTGGCCCATTTTCACCCAAACAAAGAGCAGGAAAGAAGAGGCAGTAAAAGTATTATTTGTGTATCTCGGTAAAAGTAATTTTGGTCTTTCCTACAAGGATTTTGATGTCCATATAGAGCTTTTGTCTGCTCATATTTTGTATGGTGATTCATTCCTTCTGCAGTTTCCAAACTGGTTCATTACATCATGTTTTTCCTGTAGAGATTCTTTGTTCTAGCTCCTATTCCTGTGAGGTTTCAGCGGGGTGTTCCATCTACTCTGGTTTTATAGCCAATGAGGAGTTCTTTACCTTTCTCCTAAGCACTGTTGCAAGGATGGGGAAACGTGGTGGGTTGTTTTTTGGATGTGTTTTGTTGGTTTCTAGTGGTTTGGGGTTTTTTTAGCCTGATTGGATTGTTTCCACCTTTTTGAGAGCATCAAATTGGGAAGGTGAGAGAATATTTACTACATAAGGCAGCTTCTCCCTTAGAGAAATATGGGAACAGAAGGGAAATAAAAGGGAGTTCTTCTGGGGGTGCCTTGGCAAAAGGGTAAAACCTGATGTGGCTGGGTGCTGAATGATGTTTGAAGACTGGCTGTATGCCCAGTAAAAATCTCAAAATGCCTTAATTAAGAAAGGATTTGACAATAATGATCTAATATTTGATGAGATTTGCTTATGAAACTGTGCATGTGTGAATACACAAGTCTACTGAACTGTGCTGTAACAAGCCTTCTGATTTACTGCTCACTGTGGTTTTCAAGCATCATAATAATGCAGCCCAGAAAGGGGCAATGTCTTTGATAATAGTATTGGATTAGGAAAGAGTTTGGAACTGCAGGCTGTTGAAAAGATAGATGAACACACGTTGCTTGTGCCAAAGCTCTTCAGACTAGAAGGAATAGATGAGGTTTTATAGCAGTAATGACATGCATGCCCTGCTGTGTGCAGAGGCTGCCCTGGGAACCAAACAAAAAACCCTAATTTACTGTCTTTGTACTTATTTTGAATGGCTTTGTGTGGACTGAAGATGTATTAAAGTACTTCAGAGTTGGTGTTTCATCAGTGTGCTGGGAAATAAATATTTTGGTACCTGCTTTGAAAACATGCTGGTTGTATTCTCATGCAGTCTGCTGTGGAGGTTGCCTTGGTTGGTCTGTCTGGGTGCTGTGCTGCAGTTCTTCTGCTCTACATACAGTGAGCATCTGCTTCCCTGTCACTGCACCAGGCTCTGCGTGACCATGTTAGATACACACCCGGATACAGCAACAACGTGCTAGTTTTAGTTCTAGCTGATGTGGGAAATAAGCTCTATGAATTTAAAGTGCATCTTGAGCAAGTAAGACATGCTGTTAAAATATTAAAGTTAGATTTGTGGAGGTAAAGAGTGGACAGGTAAGGCACTGCTGAAATGAGACCTGTCATTGTGATATTTGATTTGGCTTATAGCTGCTTCAGACTGAGTTGAGTTAATTGTTTCTGGAAGTGGAAAAACTGTGTTAAAGGTATAGATGTGAGAGAACACTGGCTGGGGTTTGCTGAAATGGTAGAAGTGCAGAATCAATGGAAAAGATTTGTTGTTTAATTTTGTTGTCTCTAAAGAGTGACAAAGTCTGTGGAGGCCAGCTCTTCAAACAACCCCAAAGAAGTATGAGCTGCCACTGTCTTGCCTCCAACACTGGCTGAGAGTACTTGGGTGGTCCCTGCTGCAGCGTCTGCCTGGTAAGGCAGCTGCTGACCTCAGCAGAAGTAGTGAAATGTTTCCTTTTGCACAGGAAAGTGGCCAGTACATGTATGTCTAGTCATGGTCACAGGTAAAAAATGTAACATTTTCTAATCTGTAAAATAGTTACTCCTTTATTTTCTAGATTTATATTTTTAATTTAATTTTTGCTAATGGCAGTGGACTTCAACAAAGTATATGCAAAACTTTTCAGCTCATTAAATAGTAAGAGGAAACTTATATGAGGGCTGATCAAATATGGAAAGAAAATCTATTTTGTAAGAATTCCTCCAACACTGCTTATTTGCCTCACTGTTTGGGTGCCTTCAAAACCCAGCTGGCAGAGAACTGTTTTAATGTGAATTAATGCCCGAGTCCTCCTCCTCTGATGATAAATGGAAGCATCTGCAGTGTTGAGCTGCCAAGTTAAGCAGAATTTCCCTTAAGCAGCTCTCAAATACTGAATTGTTCCTAGAGAATAGATGTGTCTTTGGATTTGTTAACACTTTAAATGTGGACATAATATTTGATTGAAGGAAACAGTTCTAAGAAGTGCACCCTGAAAAGATTTTTGGAGAGCGAAGCTGAAGTATGCCTCCAGGAATATTTAAATAATGTTCCTTACAGTTTCCAAATAAAAATTACATGGACTGTGACATTGCTGGATGATATATTCAGCTGGTGAGACCACCCACTTCCTCCTCCTCCCTCCTCATCCTCCTCCTCCCATTTCTCCTTTTCCAGTTCCCAGCCCACGGAGTCCCATAGCAGATTGAGCATCGGTACTGTGATGCAATTCAGAGGCTGTTGGTTTTCGAAATCACTAAGTCGGTTTTATTCTGAGGACAAGCTTTGTTTTCAGAACATCTGGTGAGGAGAAGCTGCCAGCAGCATTTACATTGTGGATATCTGCTTTTACTGATTTTTTTGCTTGTCTGTGCATAAGGAGTAACAGCAAAGGAATGGAGACCTGATTATTTTTTCAAGCCTGTTTTCTTTAGCAAGAATTGCTCACTTCTGCTAGTAGTGATTTAAAAACATATTATGTGACAGTACATGGAGGCTATTTCCTGCTTGTTTGTCTTCCAATTGCACTGAAGACATGTTATGGTCCCCGAAATTTTCCTTATCCAACATGCGTGTAAGGCTGACAGCAAAAGGATTGCTTCGAAATATCCGTCTGCCTTCTGGCTACAAGAAAAGCACTGTTATATTTCATACAGGTTTGTGCATTTTTAATATGATGATTAGAGCATGCATTGAGTGATTGTCTTGTTTACTTCAACAGCATCTTATTTTTAGCAAGTATGAACTGTACTGGGCATGAAAGTTTTTGAATTTCAGACAGAAGTCTGACTTCTAAACAAAGTAGTTTCATGTTCTAAGCTTCTGCATGTGTGCTGAGCTGCTTGTCTGGAAGATAGTTATTCTGTTTATGAAATGCAAACTGGGATTTGCTCTTTCCTTGCACAAATCCAAAAATAGTATCAGGAAGTCTGTGCTATTAAATATTTATCTAATCATTTTAATGGTTATCTGCTGGGAGCACTGTCTTTTCTGTATCTTGATTGGGTGCAAGGGGGGAAGCAGGGAGGGAAGTGGAATGAATACAGGCTGTCATGGTGTGGCTTTCTGTCTGTGGAAAATATTTGAATACTTACCTGTAGATATCTGTTAGCACAGTTGTTGTGCTAAATACATCTTACTTGCAAGCGGAACAAACAAACTTTTGGGCCTCTTGTTTTGAGACAAACCTAAAAGGTACAGCGTTTTGAGACACTGAAGACAAGAGTGTGTGTGTGTGTGTGTGTGTTTGTTTAGATCATATACACACACACACAGAGAACACAGCCAGCAAAAAAAAAATTACAAAATTCTCAGCTGCATCTGACCTGATTTTTATTTTCATTGTCAGGTGAAACAAATAAAGCAAGTTCATGGAAGGTGGGCTTTATTCCAGGAAATACATGTGTCATTTTGGGGGTGAGGGGTGAAAGTTCTTTTTTTTGTTTCAGCTGAGCTATGTGACATCCAAGATACTGAGAGGTAAAGATACCGAGAGCATCTTGCATAAGTATATTTCTCCACTGCACTATTTACAATTTTCTTTCATTTTACTTAGAGGGGAGAAAGCAGCCACATAAAAAAGTTTTGCAGAAGCTCTTCATTCTAGAATTTCCTTTCTCACTTGAATACTGCCCTTTCTGCTTTTGTTTTCTTGGAGTTGGGTCCTACCAGTCAGCTTTCCTTACTGTCCTGTCTTTTCACACGGCAGCTTAAACCATTTGCCTTGTCATTTCTTATCCTTGCCAGAGTAAATCCAGCTTCAAAATTCTTCTGGGATGTATATGCATTTATGAACATAATACAGGCCAACTGTACAATATCGGCTTCTGTTTGCAGGTTGCTTGTGTTGGCTTTAAACTAGGATTTAAATACCTTGATGCCAAAACCTCTTATGTAAAGGGTGTCTCTGTGGATATAACTATATAAATAATGTGAAATGTCTACATAACACATACTCCAGGACCAAAAATCCTAAAGGAGAAGATAAGGGGAGATAATGTTCAGTCTTCCAAATGTTCATTAAGTGCTACTGAAATTTGTGTAATTTTGGAAAAATAAATGTCAGTGCATGTATCAAGAGAATTTTACAATTATAAGAGCCAGCTTTTGGTTTCATTTATTTTGAGTGGATGTGAAAGCAAAACCTGCCTGAAGGTCTCTGTGAAATACAACATGTAAAATAGATTGCAAGCCCTGTGTTCTAGTTGAGCAGCACTACATTAAATAAGTGCTGAGTAGACCTTCTGTGTGTTATCTCTATGTACAGTATGTACAGACTAATAGCACAGCACTGAAGCTTCAGATGTTTTTGCCTGCTTTTCCCCTTCTGCTTTGCTGTCCTTGTGTCTTGTAGGAAGTTAGTGTGTTAGCAGAAAGCTGACCAGTGATTAGCTAGAGCTGAGTATAACAAAAAAGTAGGGCATATGAAAACCAGGTCATAGTCTGTAGCAGAGAATGCAAGTATGTATAGATAATACTGCGGGTTTTGAAACAGCAGAATGCATCGAAGCTTGTTAGTGATTATTTCAGGTTCATAAAACTCAGCAACAGTACATGAAGCAATATATATACTGTATATCACAAGTATAAAAGGTTCTTTTCTGATGTTGTTAAATGCCAGGAGTAGCCATATTTAGTTTTGCAGCACCAATATGACTGTCTTTTCTTGTAGTGGTTTAATTTGATTAAAATGACATGTGGCTTCTTTCCAAGGTCACATGAATAGTAGGTACAATAAGTAGTAGAGAGTGTGTCAATAAATAAGGGAAGGGGCAGCTGCCAGAAGGAATTTCAGGGTCCATCTAGAAATATGAATATGTATGAGTGTTACATAAACAACACTGAGTTCCAGTTTTGATGTAGATTTCACTTCTAAGAAGCATTATTATGGATTTCATTGTTTGCTCCCTTTGATCATAGCATAGATCGACTGCCTTTATTTACTGTAGACCATCCTTGAGATACTTACAGCAATTGTTGAAGTGTAGAGTTTTAAAGTTATCTAGATTGCAGATCAGGTTGGATCCTTCTGTTGTCATATTGTGCTTGAGAATTGCAGTGCAGTAACTTGGTGAGGTTAGAATGTAAGCACTGTTGGGAGGAAGAGGATGGAACTTGTTCTTGGGTTTTCAGTCTGACTCCAGGGTAGTTCACAGCAGCCTGATGCAGTTTCTTCACTTGGAACATGTGGGGACACACAGCTGTTTACACAGGTGTTAGGTTATTGTAGGTTAGTCATTGCAATTTAGCATTAAATGGATCCTTGGGCTGGATATCTTTGCACTACTTGCATTGTCGTTCATGTGGAGGTGTCAAAGTACCTAGAGTAATTCAGATATGTTACAGCATAACCCCACAGTCTGTTCAGGGGAAGCAAAAAAAAAAAAAAAAAATCAGATTTTTTTACCCCTAGTAAGGGGATAAATCCAGGTGAAATTTAATGTAATATTTAAAGTGTTTTTTAAGGTGTTTTGCCTTGTGTCTAACTTCCATGACTGTGCTCTGCACTGCTTCAAGGTCAAAATATCCAGAAGTTTCTTCTCTCTCCTTAAATGCAGGCAGACATCAAAGTATCATTTTTCTCAGCAACTGGAAGAATACTACACCTGCATTGTTAGCTGTATATAATGAGTGCCCTCTTCAGCAAAATAGAATCCTGAAACCTTAAGGAAATAATTTATTTTCCCATCCTGTGACTTATAAAACTTGCTTGTAGGAAGTAAATGCAGAAATCTAAATGCTTCTAAAATCTAAACATGGCAGAGGAAAGTGGGAACCACTGTCTTTCAGTGATTAAATATTATATTTGCTTCCTTTATTGAACCATTTAGGATTTTTACCAGAGTGACCAAAGTGCTCTTACGTTCTTCATGCTTCACTGGTGTGACAGAATAAATCATCATCTCTGTGTAGATCATCAGTTCTGTGAGGGAAGGACATTCTCTTATGAATGATTCAAAATAGTAGTTTTGAGTTGCTTATGTTTTCTCTTATATAAAGATAAAAGTCCAGACAAGAAACTAGTTTTGCAAATGGAGGTCAAAGCTCTTGTGCTTTTTGTTGAGAATTTGTCAATGTTTGTATACTGTTTTGTCTCAAAATGTTTTCATCCAGCCCTTCTTGCTGCTTTTCCTCTTTCTTTCCTTCCCTTAAGCAAACTGTACTTGGTGCTCTCGTCTTGCTGGTGACTTCCATTGCTTACTAAACATGTTTTTTCAGCAATACCAGTTTTAAAAGCTCCCTGGCTAATAACAAGCAAACATCATAAATGTGTTTACTTGGGTAGCTGACATCCATTTTCAATGACTTCTTCCCAAAGTTGTTCTTTGATCACTTTGGGAACTGTAAAATTACTTCTGTATAGTTGCAAAGCAGGGCTCTTAAAAAAGGATTCTGAAAGCCTGAGATGTCATGAGTTGCTTAATTGTTCATATCACTTTTTTCCCATCCCCCTGAAGAATAAGCGAAGTACTGGTTAAATGCCTGACACTACAGTTTAATACACCATAGAAAGATAGCCAACACACTGAATTCTATTAAGTATTCAAAATCCAGAAGTCTGCTGGAGAAATTTTATACAGGACAAGTATGTTAAATATTTGTGTCTCCCACCAAGGAAAAAAAAATAGTTCAGAAGTAAAGCCAGCTTATCTGTTCTGAGCAAAAGAAGTTGAATAGCTGGAAACCATTCGTCATGGGGGATTTTGAATTTAATCATGTTCCTGTTTAAGTCAATGACATTCTGCTCCTGACTTAATCTATTCAAGACTGGTCTATAAATGACCTGCCTGATGTGCCTGATTTCAGTCTTAGTAGGTCATAGCTTCAGTAGGCATGTACATGATAACTAAATGGAGATTCTTACTTTCAGGTGTCACGGCTCTGTTTCGGGGTTTGTAAGTTTGTACTCTATGCAAGTCTCATCCAATGGATGGGTTTACAATAGCTATAAAATAAAGATAGCACTAGTAATTTCAAAGGTAGCCTCAGTAGCAGAAAGGATCTGCCAAACCCACCCAAAACCCTGCCCCATAAACAACAAAAGAAACTCTCCAACCCAACAAAAAACATGCCAGAGTCAAAACAGAATAACTTACATGTGACATTAGCATTTAACCTGTGCATATATTTAATGAAGTATGGAAAAGAATTGAAATGGGGAGCTTTGCCCCCAAAAATCTGAGGAAGAACACCTGGTATGCTACTGAAAAACAGATGCAATAGCAACTTGCATTCTATTTCACTGTAGCAAGTAATGTTGGATTTTGTTATTCCTTCACTTAAATAGATTAATTATATGTGAAGGATGCCCCAACTATTTGCCAGTATGAAATAAATGGAACTGTTTCTTCAAGCTCAACCTTATAGAAGAAAATGGGAGAGTAAATTGTTGGAGTTAATTGGAGAGTAAATATAAAAGACATAACAAATAATCTCTACTATACCACTGCATATTCTAAGTGTGCATTTTTTTCCCACTTGACATATCTAATAGGTGAAAAGGGTCTGGCTGCAAGTTCTATTGCTGTGAAGTTGGTTAGGGTTTGAAAATGACAGGCAGCTACACTTACACTTAAAAACTTGAATGGCTTTTAAATGACTTCAGGGGATTTCCAGTGTGTTAAAACAAGGCGTATACTTCTAAAATCTGCTTCTTCCAGTTTTGCAGTTTGAGCAAATGAATCTGTTACCATAATAAAAATGGCTTGCAGCATTCAGACAAATGAAGTATTACTACTTATTCAGCCCTTCTAACCTGAACTTTCTAAAACATACAGCAATAGCTTTTTTTTTTTTTTAGGAACATACCATGACATTTCAGTAGTAGAATGCAACATTTTGAGTGTCAGCTAATTGTCTCACTGTCATGTGTTGCCCTTCTTTCTTTGATGGCACAGAAAACTGATGTGTGAAGGAGAACAGAGTTTCTTCCATTTCTAGTTAATTTCATTTTATGTTAAGTAATGTGTAGATTGGGACCACAGTTACCACTCTCACTGCCATGAATAGCAAGAAATGGCTATTTCTATTTCTAGAGATTTGCTATTAACTTAGTATCGTGTAGTGAAGCAGCATTTCTAGTGTTCTTATTATTTAAAAAAATTGTAATCTTTCAGTATTGCAATGCATAGGAATAACCTGGGTCCAAAGGTGATGGATTTGATGTCTTTAGGGAAGTTGTGGTGTTCCAAACAGCTCTTGACTGTTTCGCCCATTATCATGTCAAAACCTAACTTATTTGGAAAATTATTTGCAAGCAGACCCTATCTCTCCAGGCTTGTCTTTTTGAAAAAATTTCTGTGAAGGGTGCACTGGTCAAGCTGTCTAGCTGGAATAGTGTTATTACAATTAAACAGTAACAAGTTAAAAGTTGTTACTGTTAGCAACTGAAAAAGTTAGCAGTCACCAGCACCTTTCTAACCATGTCCACCAACAGGTCACAGAGTATTGTTTCTGTTCTGTCTCCTACAGGGACAACAAAATAGCATTTGATCTGCTGGAAAATAAATGTATTGGCAGTGTTACTTATGTATTAAAACAGTGTAAAAAAAAACCCCAAAACAAACAACATCCCATTTAATTTAGCTGTCCAGATACTCAAATGTGGAAATAACTCACCTTAAATAACCTGAGTTGTATCTGGACATGATGTTGTTTTGCAGTTGCTATTTACAAACCTTTCATTGGTATCATCTTTACTGATGTGTAGTAATTGCAGCAAGGACATTAAATAACCTGGGGTCCTGTGTTCATCTCCTGGTAAAATTTATATTTGCTACTTCTTGTCATGATAGCATGCTGCTTCTACACTTATAGCAAGTAAAAGATCTTCCTCAGGATCCTTGTGTAAACAGTTTGTATGTGATGTTATGGAAATACTTCTAGTTAGGCAGGAAATAGAACGGCTGGGAACATCTGTGGTGAAATTCTTTTAATGAAAGCTCATCCTTTTCTCAAAGAGAACTAGCAGTCCTGCAGTAGAAAAGTTACAGTATTACAAATGGTACTCATTTATTGCTTAACTTCTTTAATAATAATTTTAGACTCCCAGATACTGCTTATATCAGAAGCATCTAAATTATAAAAATGTTACGTTTGTGTTTATTACAAGAATAGACTTTGTGCTAAGCCTTTTCAGCTATTTTAAGTTGTAAAACAGGATTATTGGAAATCTTTTCGGCAAAAGAGTAAGTGAACTTTCTTAGAAAGCCAGTTACAATTGTTCTACTCCTGATAAAACAGAAGACTAGAAAAAATTTGCTTTACTTAGCCTTAAACATGGCTATGTTGTGTAACAAATATAATAAGGCTTGCTTATTTTCACAGTTATTACTGTACAATCTGCCACCTGCTTAACTCACTTATAAAGTTAAGACATTTTGCCAATTAAAAAGAAAAAAGGTCCTGATATGAAATGAGTAGCATAACCCTATTAAACCTGTATTTCTTTATTTCAGGAGGAACCTCAGTTAGGATTTAAGGTAAAGGAAAGCAAGATGTGTGTGTAATGTGCAGTGAGTATTTTTCTTGCTGCCTTAGTGGCACAAGTAAAGGTGCACATATTTGGATATTTTTCTTGAGGATTAACCTCACATATGGGTTTTGGTCTTTGTGATAAATCATGGGTATGCCCCAGTGAACACCACACTTACCTGAGGTAAATCAGCTCCTCAAGATTTCTGTTGTCTTTTTTCTCTTCCTCCCTCCCAGCCCACCACCCAGTTAAGCAAAAATCTGAACAGAAGAGACTCAGGGGAACATAAAGTGCAAGGAATGATATGTTGAATGTTTTAAACCTTCTCCACAGGAACTGCTTGGTCTCCACAGCAGGCATGACAAGCAGTCCCTCCTTGAGGAGAGCACTGGTAGCTGTCAGGCAACGTTTGTCGAAATGGTCTTCAGTTGTGCAGCTTGGTTAGGAGTGGCTGGAAAGAGAAGTCCCTTAACTGCTCAGCAAGCAGCAGAAGAACTTTGTGCCTTTCAAAGGATGGAGACATATTTTTAGCTAGTGAAAGTGCTGGATGCTGCCCTGTTCTGTTTTGTTTTCAGCTTGGCAAGATGTTTTCAAATGGGCTCCGAAATGTTGCACTTAGGCCGTTCCTGAAACAATGGTGTGCAATGTCCTAGGCACGTCCCTGGGGAGATATCTTTGCTGTTTAATAGCAGGAAAACTGCTTAACATGACAGGAAAGACACAAATAGGTCTATGACTGCCAAGATCTATATAAGCACATTTTGTGTGTCTCTTGAAAATGTAGAGTTCCAGCAGCACTTAGAGCTGGTATGAGGCACTTGCGATGTGATATTTTCTGTCCTGAACTTGCAGTGAAGCATGGAAGATTGAATTCACAGGAATGACTTTTAACCAGCAGCAACTGAAGTGCTTCTATTAAGATGCTGTTTTATTCTGTTGACCAGCAAATGGTTTTTCACTGCTAGGGTAGCTTTAAAGTACCATTTCAAGTTTTGTTTTTAGACACAGGTGCACCTACGTCAGTATTCCTTAAAACATGCTATGCTGCTGTCTCCTTAAATACATTTTCCTAAAGTTGTGAGTTTAATTTTGATAGCTTAATTTTTCTTTAATTCTTCAGGGACTTAATGTTAATTGTGCTGATATGTGTAATCAAAAGTATGAAAAGCACAAGTGCTTAAGCTTCAAATTAGACTTTCACTTGTGTGAACCAGCCCAGTGAGGGTGATTATGTGCAAAAAACATTTTTTGTGCTTTAGAAAATCAGTACTGATCTAGAGTAACTCGGAGTCTTAACAGAGCTGTGAAACAATGTAGAAATAGATAATCCTTTACTTAGACATAGAAAAGTTTATTGCAGCTTCCCTTACGTGATCTTGTCATGCCAAGGTAGTCATCTGCCAAGAGGGTAATGGTATGTCTCTGCCCTGTTGTGTGGAAATGATGGTACAAATTAACACTTTTTTGTAAAGTAGTTGCTTGGTTATTTTTTTAGTCATGGGAAAACACTAAATCTGGGACTGATCCTGAACTTGTCAAATGAAGTCAGTGCAGCTGGGGAGGAGCAGCCTGCCGGGTTACCGTTTTGGGCTGTGATTAAAACCAATCAAGATAATGATTGGAGCAAAGTCACTGAGTGATACCATAGTCAACAGTGTTGAAACTACTGCATCAGTGTTTTCTGCACAGCCCCTAAGAGTGCTAGGACTGATTCTTGAAGGGATTTGGGAATTTGATCAGTAACTGTAAATTTTACTTTTCTTAGTTCATTTCCAACCTATATAATTTATAAGCTTAATCACGCCTATATCATCATTGAATTATTTTTTTTTTTTAATCCTTGGAAAAAAATTCATGTACTAGTTTTGTCTCTGAATTGGATTATACTCTATTTTGTACTCAGAAATTTGTGACTTCTCTTACAAAGTGAATCTGTATGTACCACAAAAGAGAATTTGGATGCTAACTGTTAGTTTTGTAACTTGATATTGCAAACTGTGGCTATCCATTTTTTGAGGAAAATGTTAGAATTTAACTTCTTAGTGATCTTTTGGTAGATAAAATATAATTATATTGGATAACTTAGCACTGATTATTGCTTTCTACATGCTTAGAAGTGCTGTCACCTTGCTTTTTAAAGAACATTATCAGTGAATTTGATATTTAATCTGAATTTGCTTTTAAATGGCTGTAGAGTTTCATAAACACAGGAAGATGTGTTTCAGCTTCAGAAACACTTTTGGTACAAAGGCAATAATGCAGGCAAGGCTTTGGAGGCTCTCTAATTCCCACTGTCTGCCCTACTTTTTCTTCCATAATATCCTTTAGGCATGATTTCAGTGCCATAGTAAAGTCAGTGACATTTGTTAGAGTCATATAACATCAGCTCACACTAGTGTGATTAGATAAATAGCTTCTGAGTTTAAACTAAAAGCCATTCTGTCCTCTCTGTCCAAGATAGCTGCAGATAACTGCACAAGGAAAAATGTTGCATATAGTAGTCTTGTGGTCAAAAATGTATTTTTCAAGTCTCTTCTTTGTACAGTTGTTTTCAAGAGAAGATCATGGTTCCTTGCAAATTACTAAGCCTTAGATATGCTCTTCTCTGAAGGACTTTGAGTAGCTGAGGAAAATAAAAGTCAAGTTCTTGAATCTAACATCAGTCTGAGCTAATATCTGTTCTGACCATTTGCTAATATGTTGGTTGTGAAGAAAGAATTACCATGTTGCATTAGAAGCAGGCACAATTGACAAAGTGAAGTTCAGTGGTTCAGTCAAAATTCCAAATTCCTTCTGAGTTGATTGGTTTGTTGGTTTTCTTTGTCTTTGCTGCAACAAAGTAGACCTTTATAGTACATCAGCAGAAAGTAGTTTGAAAATTTAAAATCTTAATTGTATATGCTATAAGAGTCCTGTTTGGAGTTCTTCCTAGTCCTTTCTTGGGTTGTTGAAGCCAAGTTTTGTATGTAGATATAGATTTAATTTATGATGCAAAAAATTAAGTCTGTGAACTTCTCTTACTTGGATTTGTAAGTAACTGTGTCTCTCCCAGTTACTTTATGTTTATCCCTAGCATAACTTAAAATACTTGCCAGCTCTTTTGGAAGGAAGCATGTTAAAAAGTAGTTGAAAAACAATTAAGCTGTTCTCACATCTGACTTGCAGAACATAGGAGGCTGCTCTGCATGCATGAGAGCAGAAGAGAAAACTCAGCTAGCCTTTTAGTATCTATGTAAAATGTGGCATGAAGAAAAACTCAAGTCAGTGATTTCATCTCTGTGAAATCAGGTTGGGTTTCATGTGGAAGAAAACATACAATGAAAAAAATGCAGCAAGTCTTACCTTCTTTATGATAGCACTTGAGGTAAAACTTGTGGTAAAACAATTGAGCAGTCTGGTGAAATGCCTTTTGTGTCTAGGTAGTGTTTACCTTTCTTCAACAAGGAGTGATGTAAATGGTTTCAGGAGGCATTTTCTGCCCTGTTTTCTTGATGTTGAGCAAAGTGGGGTGGACTGTAGTACTAAGAAGGAATACATTCAAGTGTTGCAGCTTAAATGGCTTCCTCCTTTCTGGCTGTGTTTCAGCCATTTCACCTGTGGTAACGCGTGAGGCCTGGGATCTTGGCAAAGGCTCGAACAGGAAGAAGCCTGTACTGGCATCGTTCTGCTCTCGGGTCTTGTGTGAGGGTTTTCTACATGTGTCTGTAACACACACACTCTGAGTGTATCCAAGGAGGATATGGAGAAACAAAGGGATCAGGATTTGTACTGGGGAGGCAATTTATTGGATCTGGGAAGGGTTTGCCTATAGTATGAACTAATCATGGTGAGATCCCTGTCCCCGATGACTCTGGGTCCTGATTTTGTGGACAGAGGCTGCAGAACGAAGGGCAAAAATGTGGCATATCCTGTACTTGCAATGAAGCAGTAGAGGGCACCAGACAGTAAGGAGCAACTTTTTGTACAGGACTTAGGGAGAGAACAGACTTGGAGGAAATAGGAACAGAAGGGAGAGACGCCAGTCTTCAACATCACTCCATGCTTGGGCTTGTTTTTTTGGGAAATTGTGTACTTCATGGATGACAAGGCACAGCTGCAACTATAAGAAAAAGGAGAGCTGCTTCACATGTTTCTTTGCCTAATCAGAGAAATACCTGAACTTGAAACTTACTGAAACATAAACCCCTATGAAAAATAAGTATAGCTTCCAGTATATTGTATATTTTAAAGTTAGGAAATTCAAAGATTTAAGGTTGCCTGTAATGTATAAGATGAACTGATGTAGCAGACTTCAGATACCTAAACTGAGGATAATACATTGAGATGTAGTTCAGTCTTTAATTCAGTCCTCACTAGCCAAAGCATCAGTGCACTGTAATATCCTCGTGTAATAACTTTCCATCTTCTTATCATCTTTTTCATTAAAAATGGATGACAGTGGGTTTTTTTTAAGGTGGATGAAGTAGTTTCATTAATGTAGATAATGGTCAATCCCTCTCATATCAAAACACCCATGCTCTAGGCTTTCTAGTACAATAAACTAGTTCTGCTATCTTCCTTTTTCCTGCCCCAGACGGTGGTATGTAGCACTGTATGGGTAACTAACATGTGTTAGGCTTTGTCCTAGTTCAGAACAAGCTAAAAAAAATTAAAAATCAAGCATCAATATCACCCTTGCTTGTTTGGAAAATAACCAGGACAACCCTGACGCACTGGTAGTCTATCTGGTGAATGTTAGAGTTATTTTCTGTGAATTGCATTGCATTCCAAATTTGTTTGTTTTGTTTGTGGTCATCTCTGAATGTGTGGTGAGCTTATTAATATTTTTATCTTGGTAGTAGACATGTGACTTATATTTGTGCTTGCTATTTACTAGCTAGATCGCACAGAATCATGCAAAATATTCTGAGGTGGAAAGGACCCACAAGGGTCATTGAGTGCAGCTCCCAAGTGAATGGCCATAGAGGGATTGATCCCACAACCCTGTCATTAGAACTGTGCTCTAACCAACTGAGCTATGAAGAATTCAGTTCCACATATTACAGTTCCTGTAAACTTGACAAAGTACATTGTGAATGCAGAGGCAAAATCACTTTGTATAGTAGGTGTTCAAAGCCCAACCAATGTTTCTGTAAAACACACCTGTGGTACATAAAGTAAAAGATGTTATGGGAACCGTAGTAAGATTTTAGAACATAAATACTTCAGAGATTTCCCTTTTTCATTATTGTGTGTATAAAGATAATAGCCAGTTCTGACTGGAAATGGGGAATGAAAAGGGGTGGATTTAAAATGTGGCACTGAGGCTACAAGTCAGTGCTGTAATAAAGTCAGTGAGTGAGGATAGACGGAGACTTCAGGAGCACTACTTCAAACTGAATGCCTGGAATAATATGTGATGACTCTGCACTCCCCCTCCAGGCTGTACAGCATTTAAAAAATGCATGCTGAAGAACCTTTGTAAAAAAAAAAGTCTGAGAGATTTCTGCTGTGTGTTTTACTCCTGCTGAGTCAGTTCAAGCATCCAGGTTAGGTTTCACCTGCCTGCAGTTAAATTTTTTTCAGTTCTTACGTCTTACTTAAAAGCCTCTGTGGTGGTTGATTGGTTTCTTCAGAACAACTTGAAAAGGATTTGATGACAGCTGAAATAAGCTGGTGTTTCTGGACATGGGCTCATACTAGACATTAAAGAAGGGAAACTCAAGAGGTTACAGTAAGGGTAGAGGAAAGGGAGAGCTGCTGTACTGCTTTAAGAAGCATTTAGTTGTCATCATGTTGATGCAGGGGGAGATGCAAGATGAGAAGTGTTGTTTCTCTTCATCCATTTGCTTTGAGACAAGACCACAGATAGAGAAGCTTCTGAGGTACAGCATCTTAAGCTTTTCAGCTGAGCAGATTATCCAGGTACAACTCTGAAGAACGAAGTCTTTTTGCTGTGAACTACAACTGGCTCCTGACTGGCAGGCTTGAAGTGTGAACAAAGCAAGCTGGGACTGTCTGCACCAGCTTATACAGACAGGCCTGAGGCAGAGCTTAGAAACAAAACATCACTTCTTCAGGTGTCAATCTTTGTACAATCACCAGCCTGGACTGTGAGAGGCACAGGAGGAAGGTGTGTGTTCACCACTTGCCAGGATGGATGCAGGCAAAAATTGCAGTTGACCAAGCTGTGGAGGGCCTGGGGGGGGGTTTTGAAGACTTCCATCCAAGTCCAGCCTTGCCAGGCCTTCTGCAGACACCATTAATTTGGTTTTGTGACTGCTATCCCTGTGTATTTGTCCAGCCTGGCTTATATTATAGCCCTGAGCAGGAGTTTTGGAAGAATTTAAGGTGGTAATTTACAGCTAGCCGAATTTCCAGGTCCTCTCAAACATGATGTATGTGCTACTGCAGATTAAACCCAGCAGCTTCCTTATTTGCATGAATGTTCTTAAGTTGCCCTCTCCTAATGGGCATAGCTTGTCACAAGGCAACTTTAAAATTACAGTCATGAGATTAAATGGCAAATCAGTCTTCCTGTTGCATTGCTCAAATAACTTCTACACATTGTGATGGGGGAAGGTATAATTAGAGCTGCAGAAATAGGGGTGGTTTGTGTTTGCTGGTTGGCAATTGTCTAAAAGATTTTTGTGTTTCTGTAATGTGAAAGAAATACCTTAAAAACAAAACAAAAGACACCCCCAAAAAAACCTCAAACAAAATATATCTCACACATATCTCAAAACATATATCTCAAAACGAATCTCACACAAAACAGACCAGATTTTATTTAAGTAAAATAAGTCCTTTTTTGTTCTGCCCTAACCCTTAATATACTTTTGAGAGGAAATCCTCAACAGTGGTTGATCCGTGTTAGTCTATGAAATCGGGAGTTTTTTTCCTAAATAGGAAAAACTGTTAACACACTTGAGATGCATCAAGGATAGAGACATCTTAGCTGGAGCAGAAGCTGATGTACAGCAGGTGAAATGGGTAATTCTGAGACAATGGATTCTAGGTTCTGAAACTTGTGCATTGATAAAATGTTCTGCATCTCTTGTTGGCTATCAAGTATTCCTGTTGAGAGACAGGTTGTAAAATTCAGAGTAGCAGCAACTTCTGTGGACTTAAAATTTGCTTTGTAATATTAAACTATAAATTTAATTTTAGATAAGACTTTAAAGAGTGTCTTCCAGAGTAGAGAAAAGTAAAGGAAATCTGTCTGAAATCTATGTCAAGAGGGTGATCTTTACAAATTGACAAAGATTCCTTATGATCAATCAGCCTATGTTAGTTTAAATGAGGAAGGTACCAAACACATTGACTGTATTCTGGGTGGAATTAATGTATTCATATAGAGCAAGAGTCCAGCTTCCAAGGACAGGTTTTCTTCAGTGTATTACATTACAGCAGAGAACACTTGGCAATTAGGATGGGTGCCTAATTTCTCCTTGTAGAAAGGAGGCTGCAGCTTTTGGATTCGGTGATGTTGGACAGGAATGACAATTATAGCACCTAATTTAGTCACCTGAGCTTTGGCAGCCAGGCTTTCAATGTAGCTTATGTAGGGAAAGGCTTCCCTCAAGCACTCATTGATGTTGTAGTTAGGATTCTGCTCTAAGTCAGTGTCTGCAGAATCTGATCCACTACAGAGGGACCAAGGGGTGTCAGTTGGAGACTTTTTTACCCCCAAACATTTTTTTTGGTGTGCGTGTTTTGGTTTGGTTTTGGTTTTTTGGTTTTGTTTTTTGTTAACTCAGCTGAAATCACTGCTTCATGGAATCACTCTTTGTGTAACTATACCTTTAAAATCATCAGAAAGTGAAATTATGCAGGATGCCACGTGAGCTATTTATCTTAGTATAAACACAGGATTTATGTTAGCTACCTTAAGTTTCTAGAAATGTTTAGATATTGGAGGTTACATCCATGAGTCTGGGAATACCCTCCCTTTTGCCTGTTTTCCAGCTGTATCACAACAGAACCACTGGAAGTAATTTCAGATGGATTTTGCTGTCTGATAAGGTCTTTGCAAATGGTTCATCAAGTGAGATTTTTAGGAACTGCTGAGGCATGGTGAAGAGGGGAGTGAAAACTTATACTGCTCAGCTGAAATACTGCAGCTGATGGTCAAGGGATGCAGAAGTACTGCTACTGCCCTTACCTGGCTCTCTTCACCTACCTGAATCTTTTGTCAAACATGTTACCTGGATTCAGACTTCAGATTGGGCTTCTGCAACCCATGTGCTAGTCTTTAGTGGTCACTGTGTGAATAGTAATGCTTAGGAGCTCTTAGGATAGCTGTTCAGCTAGAAATGGAGCAAGGAGCTAAAAGGGGAAGAAACTATACTTGTGACCTGTAGCTGTGCAAGGAAATCCCATCAGAAGGTCCATGTCTGGCTTTCTGGCAGGTGATACAGAGACTTGGAAAAAACTTTCAGCATTGACTTTGTGTTTACCATGGGCTGTGATAGCAAAAGAGTTGGGAAATACCTGCAAGCCATGAGGTGCTCTGTGTGGAGGGTACATCTTTGATATCTTTGTTAAGTCCCATTAGTGTGCCTGGACTAGTGAAGGAGGAGCACTGGCAAACTAGCAGTAAACTTTCATTGAAGGCAGGAGTCCCCAGATTGGCCTTTTGGCCAGCAGTACTGTGGTGATTTGGAAATCCTGAATCTTGCATGCATGGGCTATTGGCATTCCTGGTGATGCTTCCCAGCCCAAAACAATGCTGACAGGAGTTATTGCAGTTATTGACAGATAGCATGGCTTTCTGCTCTGGGATCATCACTGCCTCTTAAAGCATCCTGGAGTCATGACAGGGCCAAAGGTGTGGTGTATAAGTTCTCCTGGGCACCAGCTTGTGTGGTCTGAGTTGTGTTCTGCTGGTGTTGTTCTGAGTACTTGCTCACCTCTTTGAAAGCAAAGACTGACACCTTCTGTAGACCAAGATCTACATGGTATTGGTCATTTTTCCAAACGGAATCCAGTGACTGCGTAAATAAACTGCTGTATAACACAACAGCTAACAGCCTGGTGCCATTAATCTACCTGTTTTCACATTAAGAGTTTTGTGCTTAAAAATAAGAAGCCTTAGATTTTCCAGAGAAAAGTTAACACTCAGACCTGGTAGCTGAAAAGGCTTGGCCTCCTTAACATGGCAAAAATATCTCATTAGTAATTTTTCCCGTATTGCTGTGATAAGTCTTTATTGTTTGTGGATTAGAGGGTTTCCTCAGGAACTGTGTTCTTCCAGAGATTGCCAGAAGGGTATTGCTTGCTGTGTGAATGAGGAGAGCATCAGTGAGAGTGGGGCATTATCAAATATGTCCACAGATGTACACCTGAACCTCACATTAGCAGGACGGGTACATAATCACCTTGTTGAATATACAATTGAAATAACTACACACTGTTGAGCTGTTTGGCTTTCAGCTCCTGCAGGCGCTTCAGGCTTCCTTTGAGCCTTTGTGTGGTAAAGGAAGGGCCGCTGCCTTCTCGCAGAGTGTTTGGCTGCGTTGCAACAAACCTGGTTACTGATGCCCAGGCATACTGTGATTGATGCACAGATCAAATGACTGTTGGGAGTGGCTTTTGGGGTGACGTCCCACGTACAATGATGTCAGCAAAAGATTTTAAAAAATTCAGGTGTGGCATAATCTGCCAATTAAACTGATTAGTGCTCTGGCTGAGTCCTGAGAAGGAGCTCTGACTACAGCCCTGCTTGTTGAAGTCTTTCATGTAGTGCCTTTGGCTCTCATTGTACGAGACTTTTACCAAGTACCTTCACTGCAGGGTGCTGTAAATTGTGGTAGGATACTATCCCAAGGGCTGTGTGCTAGCTCCCTTGCCATCAGGGGAAATCTGATACTGGCTCACAGATGTCCCTGACCGTGTGGAAGCTGTGACACTGGAAGAGGTCCTACGACTCCCGTGGGATCGGGATGGAGTGCATCGCTGCTCTGTTGGCAGAAGTGAAAGCTAGCCAGGAGGCAATGCAGGCTGGGCAGAAGGCACTAAAGCATGATGTGGAAACATCTCAGAAGGAAATCAGAACGGTGTTAGCATTGCAGAGGAGCCAGCAACAGGTGAAAGAAGATCTCAAAGCAGAGGTGAAGTCCAGTCACTTGGATATAAGAGCTGTGCTTGAGGAAATCCAGCGAGTAAGAGAAGAAATGGAAGCTCGATTAAGTGCTCAGGCTGATCTGGTGTTACTGATCAAAGAAGTGAGCACCAATTTAACATGTGTAGACAAGGCTTTCCAGAAAATGGAGGAGAGGCAGAAAGTTTTTACCAGCCTGCATCTTCCCATGAAAGAAAATGTTGAGCAAGGATTTTTCTTTGAAAAATGCTTACACCAGACGCACATGGGTTTTGAAAGACCTGTGGAAGCTAACAGTTTGGATGATGAATGTGAAAAGAAGGTGCTTGGGGGTAAGACAATTGTGACTGTAAGTGTGGAGAGAGAAGTGAGGTTGTTTCTATTTGTGCTTGTCAAGAAATTTGTTTAGTCTATTTTGAATGCTTTTAAGAAATTTAATTGTTTTTAGAAATTTAATCTTTTGCTTAAAATAATTTTTAGTTAATGTAGATACTACAACACATACCTTCCTATGCAAAGGAAGGATTTGATTTGGTTCTGCAATCCAAAAAAAGTGTGATAGAGACTTTTCTGGTAATCCAGCAACAATGCACAAGATAGGGAGGCTCAGGAAACCAGTATCACAATGAAAGCTCTGAGGTAGCCAGCCAGACAAATACTGTGTCAAGTACTGGGCAGAACCCCAGCACCTAATTGTAACTTTATGGAGCACACCCTGTGTACTGACAGTTGTGCATTTCTTGCTTCTGAATGGCTGTTAACTAGAGAAGCTATGCATGAGAAGCAGTTTGCTTCACGGAGAAGCTTGGAGCGGTCAAATGCTCTCCCCAGTGGAGTCAGCTGCTGTGCCGTCCATATAATGGCTGTGGGGGGAGTGAGAGGATTTGTGGACCTTTTCCAAGATCCAAATCAAATCTTCTGTGAATGATTCAATCATTAAAAGGCTTAGTCTTTGTAAAATCACTGCTATTTTTTTTTCTTTTGTGGTGTGAAGAAGGATAGAACTTTAGATGGTGATTCTGTACCGTTACTGTACTACATGCAGTACTTGAAAATCTGATTTTCTGTCTTCCCAAACCAAGCTTTCCAACTACCAAGGTTTCCAACTTACCAAGCTTTCCATGGGGTTAAGGGGTTTTGAGCCTGCTGGAGAGGAGTCCAGAACCTGATTTAAAGGTGGACATTGTTCTGCATTTCAACTCTGACTGTATAGAGGTGGAAGGTGAACAGGCCCAAGTGAGAAGGACTTGGGCTGTTAACCAATACCATCTTTAAATTAGACTCTGTCATTGATGTGGTGTATCAGTAATCAGACTCACGATGATGCTTTTGTCTTAATGAAAGCATGGCTTTTGTTTTGACACCACAGCATGCCTTCTGTACAAATCTGGAAACGATCTGTCATTGCCCAGAGGTACGTAGGCCATAAATAAACATCGTAGTGTCAGTGGTGTTAATCTGTAGAGGCAGTTCATGCTACAGAGGGCTCATGCTTTTCAGCATTTGAAGTGGCTGTGTATAGCACATGTCTATGATAAAATTGCCAACAGGAATGTCACTGAGTTTCACTTCATGCATGTGTTTTGTTCAGCTTTTTTTAGTATCGTATCAAGGGCTGGCTTGGTTGGTTGCTTGAATGAGCTTCTTGGAAAATACTTGGTGGTCTGGGCAGCAGGATAAAGCAGTGGTATGAAACTGACAAAGTGATAAGGGCTGGCTGAACTATGGAAACAGTGGATATTTGGAGCCTTTTGTGGTTAGCTGTTGTATCACTGTATTTCAATGAAACTTCTTCATTAGATAACTAACTGTGTGATGTAGTTTTTCCCCAGCCTAAGAATTGTCTGCAATTGTTCAGGTTTAACACAGCTCTGTCAGCATCCTAGGTTGTAAAACTAATTTCAAATATTTAATTAAATTATGACACTAGCATCTGTATCAGTGAATTTACCCAATACTCTTAGATCAAGAATAATGCTCTAGTTCTCTATTTGTCATAAGTGGAGCATTCAGGAAAGGAGGTGGAATGTATGCGAGAGTAGGAGTATGTAAGGCAGTAGGGAAAGGAAGAACTGACTCTACATGTTTATTTGCTAGTCCTGGCTCTTTTTTCCCCCTCTCTTCTTGATTATTATTTGTTGTGATTTTTGAAGGAGCTTCAGAAGGTAACCAGTAGTTTCCTACACACAGTATTGTCCATAAGATTGCTGGAAATTTGACACGGTTGCTCTCAGATGTGAACTGGCATTTGCATAAAAGTGTCTACTCAAAAGACATTGTTACACAGTGAGAAAAGAAATTATCATGTTAGTTAAATAGTGGTAAAAATAACTAGAACTGGCAGCCAAGCTCGATGCTTTTGTCCTACAAATTTGCATTTTGATTTGTGTTGATACACCTTTTAATAGCTCGAATATTAAACTGCACAATGGTATGTTTCTAATTTTAACAGTCTTTAACAGTCTAGATCTCTGAGCAAAAGTGTAGGGAAATCTCCAAGAATACAAGGGCATTTGAACATTCTAAAGCACGATATGCTGACAATTCTCTAACTAGCAGAAAATCTTGCCCAGAGCAGATTTGTCTGGAAAATTAATAGGCTCAGGAGGCACTTTATACCAGGCTCAGTAAGGAAGGCATAGAGGGAGTTAGTATTTTGAACAGGAAAACTATTTTCAAAGACTTTAAAACAAATACAGGCTGTGGAAGACTGATGCATTAATACAATAGCTGATATGTCAGTCAGACTAACATTAACTGAGAATTAAAGCTTTTGTTCTTAATATTGTCTCCAGTCGTGGGGTTGAACCTTACACTGGTGGGATGATTCTAGTGCCATTTGACAACCTTCAAACCATGTGCTTGGGATTCAGAAAAGATTGAGTCTTGTTGCTTAGTTTGTCCCCTGGTTTTTTTCTGCATGTTCCTGTCTTTCTTTTATCCAGATCTCACCTCTCAGGTTTTTTCACTCTATCGTGAAGAAGTCTTGTTAAGTTGAAACTGTACAAAGTAATCAGCTTAGATGTCTTCATTAAATTGCCAAGGGATATTTATCTATTGCATCAGCCTTTTATTGCAAAATTGTTTGCTCATTCCCTTTGTGATCAAGGGGGGAAGACTGGCCCTATCTGCACAGCAGTACTGTGCTCCCTTTCCAGTCTGGAGGCAGCAGAGAAATATAGTGTTTGAGTCAAGTGCTGATTTATGTAATCTGGTTTCCTCTGACATGAGGTGATTGTGTACTGTGAAAGCATTGAGGTTGCCACAAAACTAAAAATATTACATCAATAATGTAATTTCAGGAATGTGAATATATATTGAAATATATTACCTTTTAGAGCTTTCTTAAAGTCTTATTCTTGTGACTGAAAATTGCTAGTGCTAAGAAATGCTGCAAGACCTCTAGTTAATAAAGCTCAGGCCTCAGATGCAGAGAGGGGAGTTTTTACAATTAAAATTTTAAAAGGAAGAAAAATAACAAAGGAAATGTAGAGAAAATAGTTTTGTATTCAGCAATACTTTAGAGTGCAGGAAATACAAATTCCATGTTGCACACAAAAGAGGACAACTGTTATGTTAGAAATAAGTTACTGAATAGATAGGAGGACAGAGATCTTGCATTTTATAAAAAAGTATTTTTTCAAAGCCCAGTGTGAAGAGTATGCTGAAAAGTATGCCACAGAACACATGAAGGTGAAGTACAAAACAGTGTATCCAAGGTTATGGTGTTAGGAATTAACAAATTGATAGTACCTGCCCTGCAATGCTACTGAAATAACCCTTTCTCCTAGTTAAGGAAGTGTTCATAGGAATTTATAACTACTTTCTTTTGCACCTGTTCTTTACATTTTGGTGAGATTTCAGCATGAAATGCATATTGATTTGTTGTTGTTGTTATTTCCTTAGTTGACAAGGGCAAGCAGCGGAATCCCAAGAGCTCATGCACACGCACTCAATCTTCCCCAGATGCACGTTCACCTGGCACTAAAGCAGCCGAGTTGACACAGTACAAAACAAAATGTGAGACCCAAAGTGGAATCATCCTGCAGCTGAAAAAATTCCTGACGTCCAGTAACCAGAAGTTTGAAGCATTAACAGTTGTCATCCAGCACCTGCAGTCTGAGGTAAAAACTCACAGCTCAACAATTTTTGCTTTAATTGTTCTAACTCTTCTCAGCAAAGGCTTCAGAAAATATCAATATACTGATACTAAATTTTGTGTTTCCATTCCAGTGGTTTCTGTTTTCCTGTATATACTTATATATATATATATATATATGTATATATACACTTTTATATACACTAGCATCAGTTGGCTAGGAAAAAAATCAAATCCATGACACTGGGCTTTGTGGCCTCTGCATGCTTCACATGCTCTTTAAAAGAGTTTTTAAATGGCTGTAGTCAGAGAGTCCTTCAGGGTTGAGTAGCTTTCCAAGTATGTACTTCAAGTTCTGCCCTTGTAGGAAAGACTAGTTTCAACAGATAATCTGCATGGCCTTGCTTTATCTGACATTGGATGGAAGAGTATTTAAGGGGTGGATATGTTTTCAAGCTACTCAGAATAAAGTCTGAGTGGTTACAGTTTTATGTATTGAATCCTGCATTGTTGATGATGTCTTGAAATTACTAATAAAAATACAGAAATGCATCTGGAATTGTGGAGTGGAATGAGTTGGATGTGGCTTAATCTTAATTTTTCTAATCTGTTTGAAATATGTAATGACTTAATCAGTTTGATACTACACTAGAAACTGTTTTGGTCTGCTTTGAAAACTTTTGAGAAAAGAAAAATGTGAAGGAAATTATAACAGTTATGTGTTTATATTTCACACTGATGCAGGCTTTAATAGCAGTTTCTCTTGCATTTATAACTAATGTTCTAGGATTGGTATCAATTTAATTTCAACTCTTCTGCTACATGGTGATTTTGCAGTCAGGTATACAAAAAAGCACTAAATTGTCTTAGTATTCTGGCAGAAATGTAACATTCTCATGGGATAATATCTGCTTGCTTTCATTTAATCAAAAAATACTGCATTTATCTCCTAGTCTGGTTCAACTCTAAGAGCAGTGGCTCTTAGCCAGTTTTCTGGGATTGGCTTGGTTGGGTTTTTTGAAACTCTTGATTGAAACACCTTTCTCTGCCTAAGGAACTAGTTTGAGATCTTCAAAGTAATACATTACAGGACTTTTGGATACCTGTCATCTAACATGATATTGTGAAATTTTAAGTAAAATTCTCACCACTAAACTTCTGTGCAGTCTTCTAATTATGGTAGAATTAGCAGTGATTTTTTCAGTAACTCTTACAATTAAATGTCTTGGCCTGGTTTCTTTTCTCCAGTATTTTTTATTGCAACATTTTAAAACTCACAAATACTTTATAAATATCGTGTTTAGTAAGAAGAAGCCTATCATACTAATTTGCTTCTTCTAGGCTATTTTACAGGTTGCTCTAGCCTAAATGTGTGTGGGAGGGGGGGAGGTTTAAGAATAATCAAGGGTTTAATTAAGGAAAAAGTGATTTTGAAGGAGGGAAGAGAGAACTGCATGGAAGAAACTAGTGATTTTGCTCCTTATTCCTCTTTGTTAGTCTTTTGCAGATGGAAAGAAAAAATATCTCTGATCTCTGTCAAATTTTATAAAATTAGTAATCTTGGACAGTTAAGTTTGAGCACATGAAGTTGACCTAGATATGACACACTGATGTATTTTCATACCAGTTATTGATTTTGAGGTTGCTCTCTCCTTTCCTGGGGTAAGACAAATACTTGCTGAAGACTTATTGTCTTACTCTTGTGGAAGTACCATAGGGATGAGAGAGACTCTTCTGCCATGGTCTGTAAGGAATACTTAAATACTACTTGTTAGTTAGCTGTGGGAAGCATCCTGAAGGATTTCACTGTTCAAGGGAACACTGTGAAGAGTAGTTTTAGTTTTGTTTGTTTGTTTGAGTTTTTTTCCTTCGGGGTGAGGGGTGGAGTCTGGTATGGCTAACAATCTTAGCTGCCCATACGATTTTTTTTGTCTGAAGTATCCCTTGGGGAACCCTTTGTAGTTTTCAAACTCTGGATAAACTCAGGGAAAAACTCCAAGTTAGGCTTTAACTCATGAGGTAGGTTTTCATAGGTTAACTACTGCAGAGCCAACTGAAAGTAGCCTCAGCTTCTTCTCTGTCTTAAAAAAAATTAAAAACCATGTTTAGCTGATTACACCAGGAACAAAGCGGTGCTTCCATTCTTCCCACTGGAGCAAGTGTGAAGTGACATGATGCAGCCTAAGAAACAGCTTGCTGGAATCAGAGGGGGGACCTGCTCTGAACTCCTCTGGTGCTGCTCTGTCCCTGCAGAAAGCCAGTTCAGCCTGCCACTACCAGAAAGCTAAACCAGCCAAGGAGCATTTCTTTGCCAGGTGGGGATGTGGCTTGTCCTAACGTTTGGTCAGAGCCAGTGTGAGGGTGAGATGGGGTGAAGGACAGGCTGCCTGGCCAAATGGAGTAAAGTACTGGAGTGAGCTCTTGGGTCACTTCAAGGCTGGGCAGCCCAGTCTGAGCCTCTTGGCAAAATCTGCTGCAGCCTCTCCTGCTTTATCTCCAAAGCTGAGGTGACTGGGATATGATTTGCTGATAGATTTGTTTGGTTTTACTGTCATGTGTTTTTTTTCTTTTTTTCCCAAGATTTCCCAATGTGCTTTTTCACAAAAGATTAGAGTTGTTTTTTATGAGCTCATTTGAAGTGGAATTTAGCTGCGAACAAAATCAGGACTTGCTGACAATGACTTCTGTCAAAACTGCAGCTAGCCCATCTGGAGTGAGGTTGAGAGGCTGCTGTCAAAGGGTTAAATGGGATTGAGCAATGCTGCTCTGATGTTTCTAGCTGAGCAGGAATCTCTCAAAAAACCCTAAGCTCAAACCTGTTTGTTGCAAGAGTTACCTTGGAGCTGTCAAGAGTAACAGCTGCTTCTGATAAAACCTTCCCACTTGACCTGCTGGTGTTTAGGGAGGGTGGGGAGAGTGTCTATGCTTAGCTACATTTACCAAGACTCTTCTGAGTTAAAAAATACTAAAAGTCTGATTTCTACCTCACAGGAGCTATTGTTGCACTGGGTTAATGCTAGGTGGAAAACCTCTTGGCATCCAGAATATTTGATGGCAATGAACAGTGTGGCTGATGAGAACATGGAGTTTTTCCATTGTTGGACAGCTGTGTGTGTGCTGGCAGTGATAGGAACACATATTAAACTGCACACTAATCACAAAAGCAAGTTGAGTCTTTCTAGAGTACTGTGCTTCCCCTGATCCCCTGGTAATTCCTGTTACTTCATGACTACTTTCCTGTTTTTTAAGTTCAAACAAGAAACGAAAAGTGGCAGTACAGAGGAAATGGTGAAATTGGTCATTTACAATAAAGGCATGAAGTGCCAAGGAAAGCAGTTTTCCATTAACCTTCAACTGCACTGAGCACTGAAATTTGCCCTACTGCATTTGAGTTGATCTTTTCCACTAGTATTCATTTTGAATTTATTGAGACAATAGATATGTTCACAGATGCTTTAATAAGTGGTTAGCATGTCTTTGATAAGTCAGGTTGGAGATGCCACTCTTGCAGCTCTCCCCTCTCTTCCCTAGTCCTTGTGTATGCTTGGGCTTCTTTGGGAAGCCAGTAAAAAAAAATTACTATGGGTCTAGTTTTACAGGTCTGTCCGTGTTGAAAGTGTTTTGGGTATATCCCCATGCAGTGGTTCACAGTGGGAAGGAGTGGAAGTGAAGAACTGCCAGTGCTGGGGTGGGGTGGGAATGTGTGCCTGAGAGGTCTGTAGCTGTGGCTAGGAGCCAGCTGCTCCCTTGGGAAGCAAAAAACCCCAGTGCATCACCAGGTGATGAGGCTGAGGCTATGGCAGCTCCTGCCTGAGCCTCTGCTTCTTGCCTCCGAGAGGTGTTCAGCCCCTTCCCCTGCCTCAGGGCTGCCCCCCCTGAGGCTGTGTGAGCCCAGATGTTGGGCTGTTCTAACCTCCAGATGACTGCTGTTTAAAGAACCCTTACATCTTAGGGAGTGGAGGGTGATTGTTTTAGCAGTGAGCTACTAGCTTGGTTTTAAATCTAGTTTTAAATTTGTCCATCTAAGGCAGATTTAGCTGTCAAAGGAAAGGGTAACGTGGAGTTAGAATGGCTTTGTAACTGTTCAAAGTGTGAATTGATAGATATTTCATCTTCTCAGTTTAGTGCATAAATTGCTACATTCAGGACTACTAGCTAAGCTGTTAAAAAATTAGATGGTAAAATGTTTAGTTATGAATATCCATTTTTATTTTTCTAGTTTAATAAATTAATCCAATTAAGCATCTCAGTAATTTTCTACAGATTCTGATATAGAAATGGGCTTCAAATATGTATCTGTGAAACAGGGTACTACAGAGATGAAAAGAAACTCAGTTTCACTCTTCTGCTTTTCTTGGTATGTTCATGGGAATGCTGCTATTTACTGGTCAGACTTTACTTGGGAATGTTGTGGTGCCATCTTTAAGAAGTTTCCTTAGTAGAGGAAAAGGCCATTTGAGAGGGTGTAGAGCCTTGACAGTAATGTGTGGGTAACACTAATTGTGGATGTGGAACACAGGAAACAACATGAGGAATGTGCTAGAAATGGTGTGGCTGAGCAGGCTTTGAGCATTTCTAGGTGGAAATAGAAATTAACCATTAGTATATGACCCGTTGAAACTGGCATTTCCTGACATGTGCATGACTGTGAGAGTCAAGATGCTCATTTCCTTGGGAACTTAGCAGTTTAAAACAGGGTCTTTTTCCATTTTGGATTACATGAACACATCTATCAGAAATGTTTGTCCTGGCCTTTGTGGCAGTCCAGCAGAAAATGTTTATATTTATCAAATGAGAAGTGCATATCTAGGTTAAGGGGCAGAAGTACACATTGCGTCACTAAACCCCAAGAGTTTTGGAACAGTCATATCTTTTGACCTATAAGTCCTGTTCTTTAGAGCAGCTGTCTTTGAGTAAAACTTTTAGTTTTGATTTTCTAGAACTTAACATTGAACTTGGCCAGTTTTCATTAGAATTTTCACAGATGTATCTGACTTCCCAAAATATGGACGTAACTTTTTAATGAGAGAGAATAAGGATATGTAATTGAGATAATTTTTGTGCTTACTTAAAAAAAAAAAAAAGAGAAAAAAGAAAAGTCAGTTAGAAGTCAAAATGTAATAGCCTGATTTTGAGGAATTCAAATATTTTCTGTTTTGTAACAGAGTATTTGAGTAATACCATAGTAGTTTCCCCCTGTAGAGAAGACCTAGGCTCTGGAAGCCTGTGTTTGATAGGTAGCAGTTGGAAAGCAAGGAAGCTTCAGATGATTCTCAATGTCTCTATAAAACATGGTATGAATGAACAAGAAAGTTTTGGCAACAGATTGAAAATTTGTGAGCTCTAGCATCCAGAAAAAACATTTTAATCCATTAATTACTCTGAAACTAGGCTCTGATGGAAATAACCTTTTAAAAGATGCGTCAGTGAAGCAATTGAAATGGTACACCTGGGTTGGGTATTCACAATGGGTTACAGCTGAAGAGAATTGGGAGTCCTGTCCTATAGCTACTCCTAGCAAAAGCTGTCTTGGAAAAAGACACCTTTGACTGAAACAAACTTGATGTTTCAGGCAACCAGTGCTGCTTTCCACAAAGTTCCCAATATTCATGACTACCTTGTTATTGCTGGTAATTTTCTTTTTTTCAAGAAGCTGAAGAACTAATGACAGGAGCAAAATAGAGGTATCTATTGCAAAATTTAGGGGAGCAGTTAGTAGAAGAAAGAAAGCAACATGTTTCAGTCTTGTTTCCCTCTTGATTTGTACTACCTTTTCAGGTAGTCAAAATTCAGAAATTCTAAAAAGTCTTAAAAATGGAATTATAAGTGTAGTATTATGCTCAAGCATAGGCTCTTATTACAACATTTCGAATAACTTTATAATAGTAATAACAGTTTTATAGATGTGAGAAAAATAGTGACAGTATAACTTGTCAAAGTTACAAGGTATCTGGTGGCTACTGTGTCATATTCAAATGAGTTGGACTGAGACAGAAAGCTTTAATAAAATACTGAGAAATAAGTAATCACTTAGATGAGGTAAACTTAGTTTTTATGAGTTTGG
This sequence comes from Urocynchramus pylzowi, assembly GCA_013397555.1. Taxonomy (NCBI): domain Eukaryota; kingdom Metazoa; phylum Chordata; class Aves; order Passeriformes; family Fringillidae; genus Urocynchramus; species Urocynchramus pylzowi. The sequence goes on from VZRH01003699.1 coordinate 4,290,305, forward strand.
AGTTTCTACAGGGAAGGAAGGAGTCATTCTGTGTGAGAAGTTAAGAACTAATGTTAGCACTCAGAAACACTGTAAAGTAGCAAACAGGCTGTTATAGAGAAGTAAAATTAAATAGCCCATATTATTACATCTGGACCTATCTTTGCAGGGCTATTGCATGAAGGTGGGCATGACTTCTAAACTGGAAAACAAAGATCCCTGCGAGCCTAAGATCCTATGGAAAGCTTGCAAAAGCATAAAGAGCCCACAAGTAAACGTGTTAAATACATAGTGACTCATAGGAATCCTGTTTGGCTGGTTCTCTGCTTTACTGTTTTCTGCTTTAGTGTTTCATACACTAAACATCAGGGAAAAAAACATCTGATTCTCCATAGATGTACCTAGTAGATAAAAGAAGTAAAATATTAGAAATTGCAGTAAATCCCTATTAGCTAATCATGTAAAGCTGTATTCTAAGTCTTAACTCTGCTTGAAGTATGTCAAGGTGAAAACTGATAGCATATTTTATGTGGTAAGAAGGCAGTGCACATCACAAATGAGGCCAAGAGTAAATTAGAAATATTCATTTCACTGTATATTTATTGATTTGAGATGGTTAATGGCATTTTTATTTTATCACAGTAATAGTCTGCTGCTCCTTTAAAAATATGCATGGAGCAGAGTGTAAATCCTGTTTGTTGTACTGCTTCCTTGGCTCATTTTCTTTAGCTTGCTTTTGCATTGAGTGATGCAGAGGAACTGACACTGCAAGGGGGTGTTAAGTGAGGTATGGAGTAGGTGAGTTTATAAGAAATCAATTTCTAAAATTGCTAATATCTAATGAGAAGACTTACTTAAAGGATTGGATTTTGCTGGGAAAGAAAGAACAGGGACAGGTAGAAATACTGTGGTATAAGGATCAAAATCATCAAGTCAAATGTCATACTTCAAAGCGGATATGATTGGCCCTTTTGTTGTCCCTTCCTAATTACCTCCAGGCTGTAGCTGATGACACATGAGTGACTGGAGTTTATGCAAAGATGTGACTCAATTTCTACACTACAGCCAATGATGGTGATCATGTTTTTATGACTGGAGCAGCACAAGGATGGAGTAGACATAAATTTCTAATGCTTCGTACCCAAGAGGAATATCTCCTTGGATGAGAAAGACATCCTGTTGACAACTGAGACTGTACCAGTATTAAAAAATATTTAAATTATGATTTTTTTTTTCCATTAAACCTCAGCACATCACCAGTAGGGTGTAACCATACAGAAGTGCTTGCAAATTTACTAATTTATTAAGTTTTTTAAATGCTCAGCATTTCTCTCTAAGTTTAATTCTAGGAGTAAAAGCTTGTGGTTTGGTTTGACAGTAAATAGCTTACAAAAACCAGACTGTTCTTTCTAGGAATAGAATTAATTTGGCCCTGTGTATGATAGTAAAACACATTTAAGGGCTTCCGTTCTTTGCATTGATTAATTTGTTTTATGCACTCTGAACAAATTTTATTTAGTCTGTTATAATAAAATGCTTTTTGAAAAAAGCATTGCAATGCTTTTATATTTAATGGCCAATTTTCTACTCCTTTAAGTTCTGAGTCTTGAAATTACTTGCTGGCAAAGTGTATTGCTGATGGAAACTAGAAGGCTGATGACAGCCCTCCCAGTCAGAGGTGTTCCCACCTGCCACTTACAGCAGTGAGAGGTTCAGTTGCTTGGCATTGTGAGAGCCCTTCTCCAGCTTCCCTGGGCAGGGACCACGTTGCATCCCAGTACTGAGATGAGCATTCCAGGATGGCTGCTCCATTTGGGTCATGGGAAAATTCCCACAACATGGCCTGATTCCCTGGGGCATTTCATGGCCTCAAAGTGAGTTGTGTCTCTTCCTACACAAAGTACAAGTGCTTTTCAGTTTTTGGTTGCAGCAATCTGTAATGATTCTTCTGAATCTGTTACTGGGGTAGACTAGGCAACTGTGGCAGGTAGCTTATCACATAGATATCACTGTGATATGGCTGCTTGAAATGTAAAAAACAACAATTACTCTATTTTGGTGTGCAGTTGTGAACTTTTCAATGTTGGTTCTTGTAAATTTTTCTTTCTTTAGTACAGCTCCAAAAGAGTGCATATTTTGTTTCCCAAAGGAATGTGCTTGTTTAAAATGTGAACTGTGATGTTTGGATAATTACTACCAGATTGGGCAATGTTAGCTGATTTGGACACACATACCCGAAACCTGTTTTCTGCCATGATTTGCTTTTTTATATTGAGTAACTGTTGAAGGACTTGCAGCTCTTAACATGGAGGAAAAACTTACAAAAGGTGATTAGGACTTTTTGACCAGGCACAGCCTATCTGTAGCTCTCAAAGCCTTGTTTGCAGGCAGAGCATGGGGCTCCCTCTCCAATATCACCCCACCTGGCCAGGAGCAGCAATGTGCTGAGAAACCTGGAATGGTTAGTGTGGCTAGTTGCATCTCCTCTCAAGGAAATACAGAGTTGCCAGTTTGCTGTAAAGCTTCATGCTCTTGTATTTGTGGTCTGCAAAGTTGCTGTGGCATAATTCAGGAATGCCCACATATTCTAGCTTGAGAACTGCTCAGAACCTGATGTCTTGGAGGTAACTTGGTTCTGTCTTATGTGAAGATTTGGTATAGGTATGTATCCAGGAAGGCTGTTTGTTTGTGTGCTTGGTACAAATATCCTTCTTGCTCATTCTGGAATGTGGACATTTGTAGAGCTTCCTGCTTTCAAAGCAGAGCAATGGAAACTGTTCAGACAGTGATATGTCCTCACCCTTGTTTGTATCTAAAATGACCCTAGGCTCGTCTGTTTGAATCTCTAGCTGGAGCAAAAACAGCTAGTTGCCAGGAAAAATACTCTTAAGCCTGTAATTGGGCTGCATAACTGCCAACAAAACAAACATGAATGACAAACTTCGTAATTTATTCCATTCCTGACTTGGTAAATTTTGTCATCTTGAAGCTGTTATGTTATTGTACCTTCTACCTTGGGCCTCATCTTCCCAAGTGTCTTTGCTGTGGGGCATATGTCTACCTGAACTTGTCAAATTTTCAGAGTGTGAAGAATTTTTTAACTGACTAATCTTTCTCAGAACAAGAAATGTCCAAGTCTCCCTCATTATGCTGAGAACTTTTTTGTAGCATTCAATGGCAGAGGTACCACTCTAATATTGCCTGTGGCAAACCTTTTATCCCTAAACTCTGTTCTTGTTCTTTCCTGTAGCTTCCATGTTTATGGCAAGGGGATATTTTGGTTTAAGTGCAACCTATACTTTTTTACACTCCTTTGTAAAAAAGAAAAAAGTAGGTATCAAATAATCTACCTGATCTTCACATAAATTCATAAATTGTACCAGAAGAAATTGTAAAGGGGTATGAAGATCCTTCATAAATCTCTGACAACTAAATGAGGACGATCCTTATTGCTGGATTTATCTGGATAACAGTGCCAAAATTGCTCAATCCCGTATACTCCAACTTGGTTCTGCTCTTCCAATTTCTGGTACTGTTTTTTCAACTAGAATCTCATTAAGTATAAGCTAGAACGCTGCTGGATATTCCAGCCCAAAGCATATGCATATCTGTCTTTAAATTAAATACTGAAGATAGGCCATTACTGGATGGTTCAAGTGCTTTTGGTATTATACTGCATTTAGATTTCAGATTTTGAAAACTTTGGAAGTTTTCTTGGGGAAACCCCCATACCTGCAGCTTCAGTTCTCTCAGAACTTAGATAAAAGTGTACCAAGTTAACTGCTAGTCAGTCTACTTTAGGTGGCTGCTTATCCATATGAGCAAATTGGTCTTCTTATTTTAGGCTGGCAGCTTTTTTCTGAAGGTATTTGTGAGCAGGAGGTGATGATACAAATCCATCTGGATTTCTTGGATTTGTTAAACTATGACTGGGCAAGCTGAACTGAGGCAACAAGTTAAACACCATTAAAAAGCAACAGGGCTTAGGAGCAGCAAGAAACATGAAAAAGATTACAAAGGCAGTGCTATTAGATTTTGTTCTGGATTTTTAGTCTTAGCATCTTGTTAGTCCTTAGTATATGCTGATCATACACGCCCTTGTCGCATCAAATTTCTTTAACTGAAAGCAAATACAAAATGTGTAGATCATGAAGAAGCCCATTTGGAAACACTAAACAAAGATATTAGCATGTCCAGAGGGTCTGCATCATGGTACAGCCACTAGGGAGAATTTGAGATCTTGTACTGACAGTGTGGGCCAGAAGAAAGCAGGTTGTGTCCCAGTGTAAAGGATGCAGCTCAAATAACTCACTGTAGCATTCCCATTTTCATCATCAGATGCTGTGTCCATAGTGGGAGCACTGGCGTTGAACTGCAGTGAGATGACTCATCTCTCCCTTCTGAGCAGAGAAGCAGGGAAGAGCAGGGCAAGTCCTTTCAATAACTGAGCTTTCTGCTCTCCTGAGAATTTACTGTGGAGGTGAGGCGTGGTTTTCAATCTTAGCCCACTGACTCTGTAAAAAGCCTTTAAGTGCTTAATATAAAACTGCAACACAGCTGCTTAATAGCCCTACCAAAGCATAAAGTGTCCAAAGAATTGTTAAGACTGCTTAAATTGAGTGATTAAAGGGGAGTCTTGCTCATACAAGGTCAAAAATACAAATATTTATAGTAAAGGACTGGCAGTTTCTTCTAACCAGCCTTTACAGCTGCATAATAATTTCCTAAAACTTGCAAATGAGCGTGTAGCATAAAAATTACTCATTTTGATTAGTCTTGTGTCAGACCTTAATACATGACTGGGTTTTGGGTGCTTATTCTTTCTAGTTTTTCTTAAGAATGGTGTATTTTACTGCTTTATTTGTTCTGGAGGCATGCAATGAGTATTCCCTGCCTGCAGGACGGGGTGCTCTTAAGATGCAAGCCTGTGGTCAGGCTGCAGTGAGAGTGACCAAGGGCAAAGGGGGAGTTGTAAAGGTGAGGTTTTCCCTGGGGAGAACCAGCTGTAGGTGTGGCTCGACCAGTCTGCAAATTCATCTGCTGTGCTCAGTTGTGGACAATCTGTGGATTTTTGGGCCAGTGCTTTTTTTTTTTTTTTTTTTTCTTTTTCCCTTTTCCGTAATGTATCCTCGCTAAAGGAAAAGCATGCAACGTGAGTTTCAAGCTGTTTGCGTGCACCGGGACTATTGAACCATAAGCCTGGTCATTGATAGCATCAAAGCTGCTGTATCTGTGGCTCTCCCATTCAGTTTAGGCCTCCTGTGTATTATTTTTGCATCAACAAATTAAGTGTGAAAGCAGCGTACAGCAAGCTCGAAACAGCTAAAAATAAGCTCGGTTATCTGCAGAGAAGGGCAGTGCTCCCTCAGTGATCCCGGCTGCCGTCGGACTAAGTGGAGATCGATCGATCTAATGTCTGGGCTCGCCTTTCATAAAAGAAGGGCTGTGGCTTTAAGTAATCGCTGGCTGCTTGTGCCAATTGCAGGAGCTGCAGTATCTGCCGCTGTCGGGAGCGCTGGGCGCGGACGCAGGATAACCTGCGGAGGCAAGGTCCAGCCTTGCCGCTCGGCCCCGGCCGGACCTGCCCGGCTCGCTGGTGCCGCCGCCACCCGCGCCTCGCCGATGAGGGCCGGAGGGCCGAGCGGGGG
>VZRH01003701.1:3900-45152 GCA_013397555.1 Urocynchramus pylzowi
AACCCAAAACAACTTTCTCAAAAAGATTTGAGAAACCAGAGAAAATATGATTTATAGGGGTTAAGTAGTCTTTTAAATGTTGTCTCTGGGAAAAGAGATAAAAAAACTCTAATGACTGTGGAGTATATTACAAAACTGAAATGAAGCATGTAAGGGGCAAGAGCCTGTAATAAAAATAGTATGCTGGGTTCATGTGTTGAAAGCATTCCAGAATAGTCGACATTATGATTAGCAAGTTATGGGAGCTAAAAAAAAAGAAAACATAAGGAAAAAAATATTTTGAACATATTTTCCCATTCCAAGATGGCATAATGGCTTTATTTCATTTTGTTATTAAGATTATTTAATATCTTATTAAGTGTTTTACAGTAAAGAGTGAGAGTGTTCACACTAACCATACAATTTTTATGGCTCTCTTTTCTTTGTACAGCAGATATGGTTTAACACTCCTTCACAATTTATTCCCCCAAACTGAATGCGTGTGGCAGATTTAACCTAACTGCCCAGTCTACCAGAATCCTTAATTATCTTTAAAAATGCTTTGCTATATCTCGTTATCTGGACGTGTCTCCCTATCTCCATTTTGAGCTCCTTGATCTTTCATCTACTGGATGAGATCCAATTTAGTCTAGCAAGGATATAGCCTTTCAAAACCACATATTTTATATTCTGTATTCTCACAAGTACATTTATACTGTAGGGAACAGTTTGGAAGATCCTAGTCTTTTTGTTTCTCAGATATGCTGCTGTGTAAAATAGCTCTTATTTTAATTTTTTTCCCTGCTAAAATATAGGGTCTGTGCTTAAATTATTCTGTAGTCTTACAGAATATGCAGCAAAGTTTTCTCTTCTTCTGAGGACATTTTCCTATTTTTATGAGAAATGCTGAAGGTCTGAATTTAGTTGCAAAGGTCACTGATTCACAGATTGCAAAATTGTTAAGTCTAGTAACAGTAAGAAAAGTGTGCTGTTGCTGTGTGTGTAAATGTCATGTCAGCTGCTGTTGGGATAAAAAGCATGAACATAACCAAAGATGTCTGCATGGGTATAAAAGAAGCGAATATGAAGACATTTGTTGTGATTTCTGCACTAAGGAACAAGAAGTTTGAAGCGCTAATTTCAGTGGCTAGACATCATCATACTTGGGCCAGTTCTCTTCAACATCTTTTTAACAACCTGGACACAGGACTTGAAGGAATATTAAGTAAGTTAGCCAAAGACACTAAATTGGGAGGAGCTGTCAACTAACTCCCTTGAGGGCAGAGCGGCCCTGCAGAAAGATCTTGACAGATAAGAGAGATGGGCAATCACCAAACATATGAAGTTTAACAAGGGCAAGTGCTGGATTCAGCACCTGGGACAGGGCAATCCTGGTGTGTGCATAGACTTGGGAGCAAGAGGCTGGAGAGAAGCACAGCAGAAAGGCTCCCAGGGTCCTGGCCAATGGCAAGCTGAAAGTGAGTGAGCAGTGCCCTGGCAGCCAGGAGGGCAAGCCCTGTCCTGGGGTGCACCAGCATTGCCACCTGGGCAGGGAGGGGATTGTCCTGCTCTGCTCTGCACTGCTCTGCTCCAGGGCGGCCTCACCTTGAGTGCTGGGGACAGTTTTGGATGCCACAACTAAAAAATACATTAAGGTATTAGAAAGTATTCAAAGGAGGTCTACAAGGACAGAACTCGAGGAAATGACATTCAGCTGAGTCAGGGGAGGATTAGGTCAGATATCAGGAAAAAGCTTTTATCCAGAGGATGGCTGGGCACTGGAGAGTCTCTCCAGAATGTGGTCACAGCATCACACCTGCCTGAGTTCAAGAGCTTTTTGGACAATGCTCTCAGGCACATGGTGTGATTCTCAAGGATGGTCCCATGGTCCATGGGAGTTGGACTTGATGATCCTGATGGGCCCCTTCCAATTCGGAGAATTCTATGATTCTATGGTTCTGCCCTGGCCACTCAAGGTGTATTGCTTGGTCTCACCAGATTTTGATCTGCTATTGTTGGTCAGAATTTGCCACTAGTGATATTCTGTAGCATATTCTGGGTAATGATATTTATCACAGAAGACAAAGTGCCTTTTCTCAACAGAAATTTGAACACACACCCTATAATCCTAAAAAAATATTTTCCTTGAAAGAACACTATCTTATGCCCAGTATTCTTTCCAGATCTTAAGGAGAAAGAAGGCAAAATGAGGGGACATTACAATGAAGCATTGTCAATTTTCCAGTTCTTTAGCAGTATATTTGTACTTCCACTACTCTTTTCTATAAAATCATGGTTTGTATAGCATGTAATTTTCTAGCAAGACACATTTTTGCAACTGAACCCATCAGTCTCTGTGAAAATATATTGTAAAAAGCGCAAAACATATGAATAGGCAGTGACAAGTGGGGAAAAACAAGAGTATGAGAAGCAGCTCTGTGATACTAAGGTGAGACAAGAAGGAGGAGGAGGTGCTCCAGTTGACAGAGCAGAGAATCCCCCGCAGTCCCAGGAGGACATCGCAGTGAAGCAGGTTGTCTTCCAGCAGTCCCTGGAGAGCTGTGGAGGAACACATACCTACACTGCAGCCCATGGAAGGCTCCATGCCACAGCAGGTGGATGTGCCTTGAAGGAAGCTGCAGCTTGTGGAGGGAGGACCAGAAAGCCATCCTTGACCACTTCTTTAGTCGAAGAGTATGTGCCAATGTCAAAGACCTGCTAACTCTAATCTATTCTCTTTCCAGTTATTGGCATAAGTAAGAAGACAATATAAGAATTAGAAGCCTAAATACTTCAGCCTTAGGCTTCCATTCTCTCTGCTCCCCCCTCAAAAAAGAAATATTTGTGATTCTCATCATTTACATTTCTGAAGCATTTCAGTTGTTGACAGTTTTTTGCTGTCTCCTGAGGGCAGGATAATAGTCTTTGTACCAATACTGAAACAAACTACTTGGAAAAAAATATTCTTCCTCATTCTTTTCTCTCTATTCTAACAGGCACAACTGCAAAACCAGTGCTATGAGTCTGAGTTGTCCTGCCACTCCTGGATGGCAAACTTTAGTGGCTAGTATTTTATTTGCACACATTTCTGATGCTGGTTGTTAACTGTTGTGCAGAAAAGTCTGTAAACTATTTTCACAGGAGGACACTCCTGAATTGCTTCACTTGTCTCTGAACCAGAGAACTAAGCTGGCACTCAATTTCTGAGATCTTGCTGTGCTAGCCCCCAAACTCATTTCCTTAAAATGCACTTTAGTTTAAACCAAAGCACTTCATTACTTCATGATGTAATCTGTTGTTCTTAATGTTCAGGGTATTGTTTTATAACCATAATAATATACTCCAGTAAACAAGTATAACATATGTGTTAAGTGGTATACGTCCCTTGGCTTTGGTTCATGGATCATAACATCTGCAACGAGTATCATTTACAATAAATATAAGGGGTGGGGTAACTGGCCGCAGGTTTAGGATTCTTTCTCAAATTAATTTTGCTTTAAAATTTAGCTCTTATCATTTCAAGTATGTCTTTATTAAATCAATCAACTATTTATTACCTGTACCACAATGAAGAATAATAAACAGTGGCTGAGCATCACATAACAATTCTAATAAGAATAATGGTCTGAGCCTCCAGTGTAGCACAGGGGGTCTGTAATAAAGTCAGAGTCTTCCAGGCATCTTAGCCTGCAGAAGAGCAGACTCTGGGGAAATGTTATACCAGCCCTCCAGTATCTGAAGGCAGCCTACCAGAAGGAGGGAGATGGGCTACACAAGGGCATGTAGCTATAGGAAAGGTGTCAATGGCTTTAAAACTTGAAGAGTATACGTTTACTTTGGATATTGGGAAGAAATTCCTTGCCATGAAGGTTGTGAGACACTGTAACATTTTGTGGATGACTCATTCCTGGAAGTGTTCAAGGCCAGGTTGAACGGGGCTTTGAGCTTAACGTGGTCTAGTGGAAGGTGTCCCTGCCAATGACAGGGGGGGTGGATTTAGGTGAACTTTAAGGTCCCTTCCAACCGAAACCATTCTATTATTCTATGATAATATTCATACAGAAAATTCTGATTCTGAGAAATCGCCATCCAATGAGTTTTGGTCTCACATATATATTCAATTTAGCATTATTATTCCAAGTAACAGCCCTGGCATTTAAATATCATACATACAAGCGTTTTATAATTTTTAAGATTTCTGCTATTTTCTTCTGGGAATTTTCTTTCTTTCTTTCTTTCTTTCTTTCTTTCTTTCTTTCTTTCTTTCTTTCTTTCTTTCTTTCTTTCTTTCTTTCCTTTCTTTCCTTTCTTTCCTTTCTTTCTCCCTCTCTCTTTCTTTCCTTTCTTTCTTTTTTCCTTTCTCTTCCTTTCTTTTCCTTCCTTCCTTCCTTCCTTCCTTCCTTCCTTCCTTCCTTCCTTCCTTNTTCCTTTCTTTCCTTTCTTTCTCCCTCTCTCTTTCTTTCCTTTCTTTCTTTTTTCCTTTCTCTTCCTTTCTTTTCCTTCCTTCCTTCTCTCAACTTAGATGTTAATTTGCAAACACTGAAATACTTACAGTAAATTACTCTTCCCTAAACAAAATTTTGAAGTGTAAAAATGGATAAATAACAAAATTGTGTGAAGACAGAGCATTTAAAATTTATTTTAAAGTGACAATTAGATTTAGATACTGAAAATTCAACAATACAAAATTGAAATGATGGAATGGATGGTTCTAAGGAATTTTCATTGTATTTCTGTGATACAGATTATGATCTCAATTTTTACACCTTCTGAAAATACATATTGAAAGTTACTATATTGGATAACAAAAATATTTCCAAAATAAGGAAATTGATTTATGCAGATGAAAATATAATATTCTAAATATTCATCATCTAGTACAAAGGATTACCCTTACACAGTGAGTTTTATGGAGATTTCTATGGAGATTTCACACAAACGCAGAAGAGTTTTTCAACTGACTAGAAATTCTTTACAAACAAATTAACCTTTGAAAAAAAGATAAAGATCAGCAAATTATATGCATCCACACTTACTAAATGTTGGTTAGTAAACATCGGATCTGTTTTGTGGGAGTGTACACTTCCCATTCACACACACAGATACACCTCTTCGCCCGGCAAGAAGATGTGATTTTGGGTCCCAAAGAGGGGACTCTTTTTTCTGTTCAATAGGCTTTTGTTCTCAAAGTCAAGAGGTATTCTTCCTGGATCTGAAAGAAATAAAATCAATTAAATATATGGCAAAAGCTGTCCAAGCTGCATCTTCATGTGAACCATTTGTGCTAACTTAGGTTGGTTACATACAAATTCTTTTCAAAGTATTATAGCAACTAAAGAATAATTACATCAATGAAAGATCATATTTTGCAGGAAGACATCCATGGCGTGTTCGGCACACACTTATGGTATGCATTTTTTAATAAAGGATATTTTTCAAGAAATCTCTCTACATTTAATTTTTCCAATTATTTAAGTCTGGATTCACTAAAACCAACACCTTGCTTTCCAAATATCAGCTACCACAATTATATTTGGGTTGTCTAGATAATGCCAATCAGTACAGGCAAAGGTAGGTATAACCTTGAAAATAGATTTTCTTTTAGCAGAGTATATTTTTACAAATATCATTCTTATACAAACATAGTTAAATTTAACATAACAACAATTGTTTCTAGAGATTTTGACTGCAAATAAGTTAAGAAATCTACTATGAAAATTTACCTAAGGTCATTTGCTTTTCAAGAGGCTTGTGAGAAGTGGAATGCAGGCAACAACATGGTGAGAAACCCATTCCAAAATTACCAACTGAATACCTTACCAAGACTTGGTTTGATGAACTGAGAAAATTCTTAAGTGTTATTAGTAAAAACATGGTTTGATCAAACAGATTTCAACTGAAGAAAGAACTTGATTGTTTGGTCGTTTGTTGGATTTCTGGAGGTTGATATTGGAAGCATAATCACTACAAATACAGTGAAGTAAATACATGTTGATTCCTCAGACACATAAAATGTCTAATAGAGGCTTTGCTTGTAAGAGGTATGTAATAAATACACACTTAATTAAATTACAGACACATACTTTTGAGTGGACAAATCATAAATTTACCCTCTTGAAAATCAGGACACCAATCATAATAGAAATTATATGAGCAATAAATGAAATTGCAATCTGGTTTTAATTAAAAGGTAATAGTGCAAATATGTCAGGTATATTTTTTCAAGATCATATTCCGGTGCTTCTGCCAAGTATAAATAATATCAGAAAAACTGAAAATAAGTGCCTTTCATTGCACTTAGTTTAACTACAGCAATTTTCACAGGAAGCACTTAAATAACCAGCAGTGTATCAATGTTCCTATCAAGTCTTCTGGATTAGTACTTGCAAGTTTCTAAAATGTATGAACCATAGTATAATTTAAAGTAATTTGGTGTGAAAAAATATGTTGAGCATATATGGTGCCATGTCCAAAATTTCTAGCCTGTAAAATAAGAAAATAGCCATTATTATAAATGTACAAATACAGCATATGCAACATCTGTGCAAAGCGTGCACTATAAATTCAAGTAGAAATTACGATTTCTACAGATTTCTACACAACTCTTCAGATGTGACCAAGAAATTAGGATTTATTAAAAGTCTGATAACTGAAGAGAAGAGACCAGAGGCTGGGCTGCAGCACATCACTATAATTCTTTTACTTCATCTGGCAGAAATCTATTGAGCTGGGAGCTCATTTTCACCTTAATTTAAGTAGTGACTATGAGCACATATATTTAAATAACCTTCTCCAGATCTTTCTATTTCTTCTATTTTCTTTTAGAATACAAAGAACATATGCTACAGACTGCAGAGGCACTAAGTAGCGACTAAAGGAACTTGCCTATGAATTGCTTAAAGGTAAGTGATTTTCCCACTATCCTTCTTCCCTTCTCCTTGGAAAATCTAAAATGTTTTCATCAGAAACAGTAAGGTCATCTATCACAATATCCAATACATCCTATGAATTATGTAGAATAAATATTGTTCTCCATAATGTCCTTATTTTACCCTTTTAAAACTTGACTTTCAGTGGGAAAATTTGGTTATTTACTCTTGGATATTTAGACTCAGTGAAAATAAATTTCTCCACTTTTCAAAAGTAAATTGTTAGGAATTGATTGTGAGAATTGCTTCTTCAGCAATATGTTTTAAAAGTTATTGCCAAAACATACCAGTGAAATTTGGAGTGTAGGAAAAGTTTATTAAACAAATTAAACAAATTAAAAGAAACTGACCTGAGTTGAACAATAATGAACAGACACAAATATATACACAAATAAATATGAGTATTTTATTCCTGTAACCAAACCATCTTGCACAATTTAAGTTGCTTAAAACCATAGAAATAATTACAAATAATATTTTCAATTATAAACTCATAGAAGAAAGTGCTGCTACTTACTTAGAACAGAAAATCATATTAGAAACAATATTCAGGTCAAAATATTTTCAGAAGCAATATGGTTTCAAAAAGACTTGGATATTTTCTACTCCTTAAACTGCCAAGAGCTACCTTCACATTGTAGAAGATAAGTGAAAATGTGGCAATTGAATAAACTGTTTAATTTGGTAGTTTGTTTGTGACTTTGAGCTTTTAGATTTTGGCTTTTTGATTTGTGGTTTTGGGTTTTTTCCCCTTTATTTTATATTGTTTCTAACACAAGATATATTTATTACTCATAATGTTAATTAACCCTATCTCCTGTTGATGTTAATTATCTCCTATAACACTTACAGGAGATATTTAGGTTTTGATTTGGGAAGTACATAAAATTTACAACAGTTTTTATAGAAGCTAATGCCTAAAATGCAATATGAAACAAGTCTTCAGATGTGACCAAGTAATTGTACACCTCTGCTTCTAGATACTTGGAACTAACTATTTATTTACAGCAGAAATCTTTACATTGCTTTGTGAATATGGCATTTTTTCCTAAATGTTTTGACTTTTCTGAAGAATACTGGAAATAAAATCCGTAACAATCAATATCAGAGCATTACAAATTAATTCACCAGGAAAAAGAACTAGATAGTAGATGAGAAGATGCACTTATTTTTTCAATACTAGATTCTAATAGTGGGGTAACTGCCCTTCAAGCAAGATGGCAGATATAAACATATGAACATATTGCTCTCAAAAGTCTGATGAGAAGCTCTGATTGATAAATTATGAGTGTGTTCTGGGATTATGAAAATAATACAAAATTGTCTTTGATCAATGGTGGGAGAAATAGTGAAGAAGTATAATGGGAATATGCTTTTATTTAGTGGGTTTGTCTTCTATAGAAAACACCATAAATGCTTTATAACATTGTACAAATGACAGTGCAACCAATTGAACCATTTATGGAAATTTTCCCCAGTGTTCCAAAAAACTTATGCAAATATTAGCAAAAACAAACAAAAAAAATGGATCCAAAAAGTATTAAATTATAGATTGTAAAGGCTATTAAAAATGCAAAAATTGCTGATGGGAAACTAACAGGTGGCTGAACATGTATTCACAGGGTACATGTCTCTAAAGAAATACTCTAACTAAAAGCCATTAATTCTTTATATCATAATCTTGTTCTCTTTCAAACTTTAAATGTGAATGAAAAACATAATTATGGACTCTTTACATATATCTCAGATTCATTTTACATATAAAGCAAATATTTTTTCACTGGTTTTCTTTAAGTTCTGCTGACTGCACTGAGTATTTATTTGCGTGCTTTTGCTTCTTTCTGCTGTCAATACTGGGCAATTCATGCCTTTGACAAAGAGTATGATTTCTCTCACCNAATTCTTTATATCATAATCTTGTTCTCTTTCAAACTTTAAATGTGAATGAAAAACATAATTATGGACTCTTTACATATATCTCAGATTCATTTTACATATAAAGCAAATATTTTTTCACTGGTTTTCTTTAAGTTCTGCTGACTGCACTGAGTATTTATTTGCGTGCTTTTGCTTCTTTCTGCTGTCAATACTGGGCAATTCATGCCTTTGACAAAGAGTATGATTTCTCTCACCTAAGCAAATGTATTTAATCTTTAGGATCCCTTTATATTAAATTGACAAAAAGTAATTGATTTATTCCACCTAATATTTATTCTTTTGGTAAACATCACCTTGAGAAAACTTTTCTGCTAGGATTCAACTCAAGGATTGGAATAATTGAGAAGACTAGTAGGCACTGGAGCATGGAGAGCCCTTCAGCCTCTGTGGATATATACTACAGAATAAAATTATCAACCCTCTAAACTTTATTGACTGTACTGAGCAGAATTCTGACTATAATCTGTTTCACATATAGATACCCCTTTTAAAGACACATGGTAAGATGAATCTCACCTCCTGTTCTGTGCAGGTATTTGTATTTCTATTAACTGTTTAGGATACCTAGATGAATTTCAGATGTCTAAACTTAGGCTAGACAAAACCCACTCTCAACACCTAGAAAACCCTCCCTATAAGCTGCAAAACACACAATGCTGCAGCTCTGTAAAATTTGCCAAACCAATGATTATAGCAATAACTCTGTGCAAAATACCTGCACACAGTTATTTTTCAAGATATTCTTCACATAGGAAGAGTTGAAGACACATCTTTTATCTCTTCAGTGAATAAAACCCCCAAAATACATTAGTTTTTTGAATTTAGCACTCCTCCTCTTACAATTATTTCACTTTGCATGGCTTAATTAGAAAGCATCTAATTCAGAGAAAGATTGGTAAAGCCAGATAGGAAAGAAAATCAGAAATTGGTTACTCAGAGTGTGAGTAGGAAATCCGGGAAAGATTGAAAAGAGTAAGGAAACTAAACAGAAGCAGTGACAATGAGAGACATCCTGCAAGTTTCCTGCGGGGATTATGTATTATTTAATCAGTGACAAAATTATAAGAGCCTGCACATTTGATGTCTCACCACGGGAACACAATAGCCATTGTGCATGCTCATAATTGCCAAAGTAACATAGCAAAGAGAATGAAATACAAGAATAATATAACCGAGTAATAAGACTCTTTTAATAATTGAAATTCAGGTGGTGAATTATTCAAATAACCATTTTTATACTGTAAATCAGCAGATATAGACAGTCTGGTAAACTGCATATATGTATCACTTGTACTCAGAAAATGATTTTCAGAAAACTACAGGTTCTAGTTTTGATCAAAGTTTCTGAATGTCACATAAGAAAGTATAAAAATGCAGATCAGAGCATTTGGGTAAAATGCCAGGATCCAGAGATCAAGAAATTTGTCGAAAGGTTAAAAAACACAGCTGAATCCTTACAGGCTCAGCCTATGCTAACAAATTATTATGAATCAAAGTTTTGTCTATTACTGAGGGCAACTCTGTGGAAGAACCTTCATTCATACTATTAAACTATTAAACTCCCTTATTAAACTCCATGCTGCAGGACATCATGAATACATCTACAGTGCCTTTTGGGGGTCATCCATAGTCAGTGTTAACTCCCCAACAATCCAAAGAAATGCTTTAGGAGATTGTGAACATCACAAGCTTTTCAGGGACCATTCCAGCAGACTAACACAATATGAAATAGTGTCCAGGAGCATTTCCAGGAGCTTTATTTAATAATATAGATGCAATCAAAGGCTTCACTATTGATGTTGTTTACCATTCCATTTACTTTTCAGCTCTTTACTTGTAGCTTAGGCAGCTTGCACAATTGTGCATCCAAAAAACCACTCTAGCTGGTCATTCCATGATTTCTCAGTCTGGTGCCCTTGAATATTAAGTGTGTATATCTTGCTCTCATTAATAACTTTCCTTTTGGCATGCTGCTTCTCTGTACACTCAGGTATACTAATTGTAAACCACCTCCTGTCTGTTACACCAGTTCATAATCCCAGGCTTACTCATGAGGTGTGAAGACTTAGGTATGGCTCAAGAAGGCTTCATTAGAAATGCCTGATAGTCCACTACATGATTTTCATTTTAAGTTGCTTAGCAACCTTCCTCTGGTATCAGTCTCTGCATACAGATTGGCAAAAGGCTCTAGAAAGGACAAACAGATAATCAAGGAACAGGAGAGATATCTGAAAGAAAAATCAGCATATAAAGGGATCCATTTATTAAACTTTTGTGAATTTTTTCATGCCTTTTCATTTGTTCACTGATTATTAATAGAAGAGCAAAGATGCCATTGAGGTCTGGGCATCTTTGCAGCTTAAGATGATGCAGGAATTGAAAAAAAAAAAAAAAAGAGAGAGAGAGAGAGAAAAAAGGATTTGTGAGATGACAGTTGTAGACTGAAGGATCTAAAAGCAAAAATCCATCCACTTTTCCCACAAACTTCCTGGTGAGCTATTTAGTTATTACTGCATGCTTTTTAGAAAGGAATTTTTTTGAGAGATAATAATGGGCTCATTTTTAATGCTGTCCATCTTTTTTTTCTCATTGGTACAAGTTCCATAAATGAAGAGCTGTGGAGTTCTGGAAAATGGAATTGCTCTACAACACAGACTCAGGTATTTACCATAGACTAGAAATTAAAGACACTTTTAAACTTGTTTTAATTTGAATAATTATATGAAAGGCTGAATTTGTGGAATTTCCTTCAAGCATATATATATGTATAGAGATACTGAATTGCACCACAGAATATTATCAAAATTATCTCTTTATGCTGATGTATACTTACATCTGGAGTTTAGCCACAGAATCAACAGAAGTAACTTACTCAAGACAGTGTAAAATTAGCTGCTTCCAAACAAATATAAAATGTTGTACCTCTTTTTGACTGCCTTTTGATAAAGGCCATGTGTAGTTCCCCTATGCATTCAACTACAGTCTTAATGCTTTGAAGTACAGTTTTTTACAGGCTTGGGAATGGATCCTTGAATGAACAGTTATAAAGCACAGAGAGCTCCCATCCAGCTTCAAACACTTCACTCTCAGCTAGTTACTCCTATGGTTCTTATCTCAGATGTCCTTTTGGTGTACTCACTAATAGTGTAAAGAAATTTAATTTGAAAATTTCTCCTTTTTTTATATTGTACAAGATTGAATTTGGCAACTGAAGGCAGTGGTCAGAACAAGACACAATACTCTTCAACTGTCAGACTCCAAAAATTAAGACTAATGGTGTGGAAAGGATTGTAAGCAGGAGGATAAAAACTATAGAAATATTAAATCCCTCCTAATTTTTTTTTTTTATTAATTCCTTAGGTATTGCACATGTTGGAGGGATATAGACTCAATTACTAATAGCTATTGAAAGAAAAGGCATAATTTGGGATTTACATCAGTGACAGCTTGATTACTTAGTCTTGTGTCTGAGCCTCAGACTTCTCTGTCTATTTAAATAAACCTGTAACTTGTGTTACTATATATTTTAACTGGTTTTGCTGCAAGAGAAAGTGAACTCATGTAAACTTGGGCTGATAAAGAAGGAATCATGGTGCTGACCACCTGAAGCAAACCCTTCCTGCTTAGGCTAGATGAATCAGTGCTGGCTTCTTGTGGCTTGTAGGCAGCCATCCACAATGACATTCCACTGGGACCTTGGTCCTTATTACTGATTATCCATGGAACTTGAGCAGTTTACCTGGTCAGATGAATGCTGACACCACTACAGGAAAGATCAGGCATTGCTGTCAGGTCTGTGAAGAGATTGTGTCCTTGTAAAAATCTGTCAGTACTGAATTCTTCCAATACGTGCTCTCAGTGAAGGCATTTATTGCATGAAGTACTTCTGACACCTATATTCTTATCCTGTATACAATGTGATGACAGTGAAGAAAGAGGAAACTGTGTCTGTTTATCTTCTCAGGCCCACTCAGAATATACTTTATATGTTTTTCTTTGACAATCCCAGCTATCCCTAGTTAGCCCCTCTCATCCAGTCAGAGTCTTATATTATAGGTCTTCTTCCACCTTACAGGGCAAAGTGTGAAAACACTTCTATCCTACTGCCATCCTACATGCTACTCAGTGACAGAGCAATTTTCAGCTGCCAGCATCTATGGACTCTTAGAACAAGAAGTTAAGCATGTAAATCATCAACCACACTCTGCTACATATAACAGCTGCAATATTTATTGGCTGAACATATGTGATATCTGCATGATCTAGCTAATTGGTTTTGGCTGTGACAGATGGTAACCATGGTGTCCAGGTGTGCTGGGTTTTGCAAACTTTCTTTTTCTGTAAGAATAGAAGCTGTGACTTTTCTCTCAGAATTGTCTTAGAGAGACAACAGCTTTTTGTCCAGGAAAATTTAATCTTTTACTTTCTAGATAGTTCATCTGGGGTTAGGGGAAAGAAATTTTGCAAGCAGAAAAGGAAAAATAAACCTCCCATGTTTGTGGTTTTTGAAAAGCAGGGTAATGACAGATTTGAAGAAGTAGCAAGACTGAGCAGAAATATGGAGGGAATGAGTAGGAGGAGGAGGTTTTAGTGTGATGCCCTGCAGCACTTTTCCTTCATGTTGTTGTATTGTCAGCTTGATAAAGCTGAGTCACCTGAATCACTCCAGCTGAAGGCTGTCTATCCATAACATCTTCCATTGTGTAAATAGGGAAGTAGGATGTCTGCCTTTAGGCAGCTATCTCATGGTTAAATGCAGTTTTTAAAAAGCACTAGCCTAAACAGAGATCTCTATTTTTAGGCAACTGGATCACCTCCCAACAGAAACTAATGTGGAAGTAGGAGTGGTCGTTATGAGCCAAAGAATCACCTTGCAGTCTCTCTTAAATTTCTACAATGAATATGAGTACTTTACAGGATCACAAAAATATGGTTGATGTACTATGGAACCTTCAAGGAAAAGAATCATGGGGAAAAAATAGCAGGGAAAATAATCTTTATGAATTTAACAATTGGCAACTGAGAGGAACTACAAAGTCTCTGAGTCCTACTTAGATATTGCATGTAAGAAATGTTATAAGGTGGTGTCAATTAATGCATTATAGATGCTGTACAGCCATCACATCTCTTATTATCACATTTTCATCTGCTGCATTTTGCTAGAGTCTGGAACACTGACATTTAAAACTAATCTTTTGGGAGAAGTGCTTCGAAGTCTAAAATTAAAATTGTGCGTAAGTTTCAGGAGTTCAGCTGAGAAGCAAGATATTGTCTAGCATCTAAATATGTAATTAAACAAAGGCTCCTTAATTATACTATGCTCATTAACTCATACCTATAATAAATGTCCATCTTTAAATATTTATATGGTTGAATTCGTGTTGCTGAATAATGTACTTCAAATTATTTCTGCTTAAAATAAAATCATTCCTGTGCATATTGCCATTGTAAATCTGGAGAGGTGGTAATAACTCAATGGATTGCAGGGCTTAGGGGTCTTTTTAAAAGATGGGCAACTACAAATTCTATTTGTGTAATTTTATGTCAAGTTTTATGCTAATGAGGATGACTAAGAATGCCCTGCTATAGAGAACCCGGAGATTTATTTGAGGGGACTGTTCTCAATAAAATGTTATTTCAGATTTTGGTCAAAGCAGGCCTTGTCATTGCAGACCTGCAAGCCTCAAGGCAGGTAGGTGTTCCTCCGGTCTTATTTTTCAGTATATTCAATCTTGTTTTCAGCTACAGTGAGGAGATATATTGTGTGATATATATGATATATTCGGATGATAGCAGTTAAGCTGTTATCATTCTGCTATTCTCATGTCCACAGCATCAACAGAAGACTTCATTTGTTAGTTTCTCTCTTGTTTGTCAAAGGTATGAAATATATTTTTGCAAGTTAGACTCAAATTTGTTCTTCAGCTATAATTGCTGTATAGGAGGGTATGAGTTCTGAGCTTTTGTGCACACCCAATGCACTTAAGTCATTAGTTCTTGGTGTGGTTCAGAAATTCCCTGTGAAGATATCTGCATAGTTGAGATAATGGACTGTCTGGAGAGAAGTTTATTACTGAAATCTTAGTCACCTTCCCAAAAAAGCCATTGACTAATTTGCAGAGGACCTCTCCAGGTCAGAATTTCAAACTGTCCTTAAGATTTTCCCAGGTGAAATATGTCAGCTGTACCAGTCTGTACGTGCAAAGTGTTGACTAACACCTTGGGTGAAAAACCTGACCTTTTCAGAAACTCAAAATGGTTCCTGCGCAGAAGTGACCAACCTTCAAGTAAATAAGACCCCTGTAAACAGTGTTTGTATGGTGCTGATAGAGAAATGGTCACATGTGACAATCTCTTGTGCGCACTGAGGATAACCAGGAGATGTTTCACGTGTGATTAAAGGACTGGATTGTACACATCCTGGTTGTGTGGTCATCTATGTCAAGGAGCAGCAAAGAGCAGGGCTGCTCCCTGAGCTGAGTTGGAGCCCTAGGTGACCCTGGCAGAGGCCATGGGCAGCCACGGACAGAGCCAGTCCCATAGCACCTGATCTAGGCAAGCATCTAAGAGCATGGCACCCCTAAGAGCAGGGGTGGAGACATTGCTGGAGGATGCAGGTGAGGCTGCTGAGGCAACTAATGCACAGTGACTGACCATCTTGTTTGAAATTCCCCATGTAGTGTTACTCAATGCAAGGATCTCAATACTCAGTCTGTTTTATTTATTTTTCTTTCATTTTCTTCCTTTTCTTTTGTTTGTTTCTTTCTTTTTTCCCCCTCTTTTTTCCCCCCCACTTTCTTCTTACTCCTTTTCTATGCAATACTTAAGCACTGCTGAAAAGTGTTCTTACTTTCTTTCTCTGACACTATTATTTCTTTATATTTGTATTTGCTGATTACGTTTTATAATGAACATTCAAATTTTTTTCCTTATTTTTACCATTCTGTCTGAGAATGAGGGACATTATTTTTAGCCATCTATTTTATTTTTTACTAGACAATTTTTCTCTCTCATATGATTTAAAACATGAAATAATTTTTAATGTAAATTCTGTGAAGTATTAAGTATTCAAATAAAGTATCCCAAGAATGTATGACACATGAGATAATTATTTCAACTTTTGAAGCATAAATTGTTGGTAATATAATTAATGATAATCATAATTCATATCCTGGAACAAATACACTGAGATGAGCTTGTTACTGTCAATATTTTACAGTAAGACTTTAATAATGTATAAATTATCTAAGGTTACTGGTGTGTTGTATTACTAAGCCTGTAATAAAGTTGTGCAATTAAAGTCCACCTGGAATTAGAAAACTGAATAGTAATCATGTAGCACAGCCAAATTTCCTCCCAAATTTTTCCAGCAAAGTTGCATGCAGGTATGAAATACCAGAATGTGTATTGCCATCCTGGTCTATTGATTTTTATTTTTTTTTATATCCTTTAATTTAGTCCATGGAGTAAGAATAGAATTGAACATCTGAAATAATAGCTTCAACTAACACAAACTCTATATTTGTTATGATGTAACCGTATCCTTCATGAGAAATTTCATATTTATATCTCTATGATTAGCAGACTTGTTTCACCATTCAGATAAAAAAACTAAGCAAAATACAAAGCTAAACTTAATCTTGTCTGTTTTGGGTTGTTTTGGTTTGTTTTGGTTTTTTGTTTGTGCTTTAGATTTTTGGAATGATTGATTTCCACTATGTCTTGTTTCCTTTTCTTTCTGTCATTGAAAAAAAATAAAACTTTTATCAACAATAAATTGTTACTTTCAGNTCAAATAAAGTATCCCAAGAATGTATGACACATGAGATAATTATTTCAACTTTTGAAGCATAAATTGTTGGTAATATAATTAATGATAATCATAATTCATATCCTGGAACAAATACACTGAGATGAGCTTGTTACCGTCAATATTTTACAGTAAGACTTTAATAATGTATAAATTATCTAAGGTTACTGGTGTGTTGTATTACTAAGCCTGTAATAAAGTTGTGCAATTAAAGTCCACCTGGAATTAGAAAACTGAATAGTAATCATGTAGCACAGCCAAATTTCCTCCCAAATTTTTCCAGCAAAGTTGCATGCAGGTATGAAATACCAGAATGTGTATTGCCATCCTGGTCTATTGATTTTTTTTTTTTTTTTATATCCTTTAATTTAGTCCATGGAGTAAGAATAGAATTGAACATCTGAAATAATAGCTTCAACTAACACAAACTCTATATTTGTTATGATGTAACCGTATCCTTCATGAGAAATTTCATATTTATATCTCTATGATTAGCAGACTTGTTTCACCATTCAGATAAAAAAACTAAGCAAAATACAAAGCTAAACTTAATCTTGTCTGTTTTGGGTTGTTTTGGTTTGTTTTGGTTTTTTGTTTGTGCTTTAGATTTTTGGAATGATTGATTTCCACTATGTCTTGTTTCCTTTTCTTTCTGTCATTGAAAAAAAATAAAACTTTTATCAACAATAAATTGTTACTTTCAGTTGTCTTAAGGTATCTAAGCACAGGTGTATACTTAGAATCATAGAATTCTTTAGGTGGAAAAAGCTCTTAAAGATCAAAGTCTGACCACTTGGAGCACTGCCAAATCCACCACTAAATCATGTCCTTACACCACAGCTACACATCTTTTACATACCTCCAGGACTGGTGACTCAACCACTTCCCTGGGCATCCTGTTTCAATGCTTGACAATATGTTTGGTGAAGAAACATTTCCTAATATTCAATTTGAATTTCTCCTAATCCAAGTTGAGGTCATTTCATCATGTTATCTCTTGTTATTTGGGAGAAAAGACAGATCCCCACCTCACTAGATTCTCCTTTTAAATAGCTGTAGAGGGCAATAAGGTGTTGCCTGTATCTCCTTTTCTCCAGGAGAAGCAACTTAAATTCCTTTAGTTGCTCCTCATTTTGCTCCAGCCATTTCACCAGCTCTGTTGTCCTTCTCTGGATGTGCTTTGGTGCCTCGGTGCATTTCTTGTAGTGAGGGGTTCTCACAGGCAGAGTGATAAACTTTACTCATAAGAGCAAAGCAGCAAAATACTTTATTGATATTAAACACTGAGTTGAATAACTTTAATGGTAAATGAGACAGAAGTTTAAAAAGATTTGATGACAAGGTAAACTTGATTACTACATAGGGTCAGATAAAACTGTTCAGCAAGACCCTCTCATTAAGTCAAGAGGTTTTGGAAGAAACCTTTTGCTTTTTAAATTCCTTCTCAGAGATTGATCTAGATATGAATCTAGGATTCAGTCCTAGTCCCTAACTTGTTCAATGGCTTATATCTAAATGATCAGATNATCTTGTTTGAAATTCCCCATGTAGTGTTACTCAATGCAAGGATCTCAATACTCAGTCTGTTTTATTTATTTTTCTTTCATTTTCTTCCTTTTCTTTTGTTTGTTTCTTTCTTTTTTCCCCCTCTTTTTTCCCCCCCACTTTCTTCTTACTCCTTTTCTATGCAATACTTAAGCACTGCTGAAAAGTGTTCTTACTTTCTTTCTCTGACACTATTATTTCTTTATATTTGTATTTGCTGATTACGTTTTATAATGAACATTCAAATTTTTTTCCTTATTTTTACCATTCTGTCTGAGAATGAGGGACATTATTTTTAGCCATCTATTTTATTTTTTACTAGACAATTTTTCTCTCTCATATGATTTAAAACATGAAATAATTTTTAATGTAAATTCTGTGAAGTATTAAGTATTCAAATAAAGTATCCCAAGAATGTATGACACATGAGATAATTATTTCAACTTTTGAAGCATAAATTGTTGGTAATATAATTAATGATAATCATAATTCATATCCTGGAACAAATACACTGAGATGAGCTTGTTACCGTCAATATTTTACAGTAAGACTTTAATAATGTATAAATTATCTAAGGTTACTGGTGTGTTGTATTACTAAGCCTGTAATAAAGTTGTGCAATTAAAGTCCACCTGGAATTAGAAAACTGAATAGTAATCATGTAGCACAGCCAAATTTCCTCCCAAATTTTTCCAGCAAAGTTGCATGCAGGTATGAAATACCAGAATGTGTATTGCCATCCTGGTCTATTGATTTTTATTTTTTTTTATATCCTTTAATTTAGTCCATGGAGTAAGAATAGAATTGAACATCTGAAATAATAGCTTCAACTAACACAAACTCTATATTTGTTATGATGTAACCGTATCCTTCATGAGAAATTTCATATTTATATCTCTATGATTAGCAGACTTGTTTCACCATTCAGATAAAAAAACTAAGCAAAATACAAAGCTAAACTTAATCTTGTCTGTTTTGGGTTGTTTTGGTTTGTTTTGGTTTTTTGTTTGTGCTTTAGATTTTTGGAATGATTGATTTCCACTATGTCTTGTTTCCTTTTCTTTCTGTCATTGAAAAAAAATAAAACTTTTATCAACAATAAATTGTTACTTTCAGTTGTCTTAAGGTATCTAAGCACAGGTGTATACTTAGAATCATAGAATTCTTTAGGTGGAAAAAGCTCTTAAAGATCAAAGTCTGACCACTTGGAGCACTGCCAAATCCACCACTAAATCATGTCCTTACACCACAGCTACACATCTTTTACATACCTCCAGGACTGGTGACTCAACCACTTCCCTGGGCATCCTGTTTCAATGCTTGACAATATGTTTGGTGAAGAAACATTTCCTAATATTCAATTTGAATTTCTCCTAATCCAAGTTGAGGTCATTTCATCATGTTATCTCTTGTTATTTGGGAGAAAAGACAGATCCCCACCTCACTAGATTCTCCTTTTAAATAGCTGTAGAGGGCAATAAGGTGTTGCCTGTATCTCCTTTTCTCCAGGAGAAGCAACTTAAATTCCTTTAGTTGCTCCTCATTTTGCTCCAGCCATTTCACCAGCTCTGTTGTCCTTCTCTGGATGTGCTTTGGTGCCTCGGTGCATTTCTTGTAGTGAGGGGTTCTCACAGGCAGAGTGATAAACTTTACTCATAAGAGCAAAGCAGCAAAATACTTTATTGATATTAAACACTGAGTTGAATAACTTTAATGGTAAATGAGACAGAAGTTTAAAAAGATTTGATGACAAGGTAAACTTGATTACTACATAGGGTCAGATAAAACTGTTCAGCAAGACCCTCTCATTAAGTCAAGAGGTTTTGGAAGAAACCTTTTGCTTTTTAAATTCCTTCTCAGAGATTGATCTAGATATGAATCTAGGATTCAGTCCTAGTCCCTAACTTGTTCAATGGCTTATATCTAAATGATCAGATCTGTAAAATTATTCCTTTATGAAACTCAGCTAAGATTTCAACATTTAGCCTGCTACTAATCTCTTACCAAGGATCTGTAGTGGCAAGGAATCTCTCAGCCTCACAGAGCAACCTTGAGAGCCATCCCAACTAAAAGGGAGATCCTGGTGTGCAGCCCATGGTTGTGCAGGAAAACTCAATGGGTCCTGAGCTGCCCACTACTTATAGAGTAATTATTGACCTATAGCCATACCTGCATACCAGCAAGAGGTCTGGGTCACTGTCCCCAGACAGCCCTTGCCTACCATGCTGCTATTTGTCACCTTGTCATAGAAGGAGATCAGGTTTGTTAGGTTGCCATACATAAAGCCATGATGCCTTGTGTGATCAACTGGTTGTCCTGTATGTGCCATGTGAAGGCACGCAAGATGATCTTTTTACACTGAAATAAGTGCCAATATAAAATAGGCCCTTTTTGTCTCAGCAAATCTGCTATCTGAAAGTTCAAATTTAGATGTTAACTTTATTAATAGTCATTTCACGCCCATTTGTTCTTGCACCAACATTTATCCCCTATTTTTAATAACTCTTATTTTTATGCTTTACCTTTTAGTGCTGTCTTTTCAAGCTTCATTTTATCTATTTTAAGTGCTAGTAGCCCTTGTAGCTGCTACTCAGCATAACTTTTATAATGTCCAGTCAAGACATCTGTCTCTGGTCACAAGTATACATTAGGAAGATTGGCTTGAAAGCAACCTGCATAAAGGGATCTGGGGGGGCAGTTGACAGCAGGCTCAGTAGGAGCCAGTAGTGTGCCCTGGCAGCCAAGATGGCAAAATACATCCTGGGGTGCATCAGGCAAAGCATAGCCAGTCAGCCAAAAGAGGTGGTTATCCATCATCCTGTATTCAGCATTGCTGCAGCTTCACTCTGCAGTGCTGGGCCACACAATGTTAAGATAGTCCAATGCATCCAGAGAAGTTGGAAGGAATTTCCTAGGAGGAGGAGCAGCTGAGGACTTTGTATAATTCAGAGAAAAGGAGGCTGAGGGGTGACCTCGTTGTTCTATAGACTTCCTAAGAAGTGGGAGAGGGAGGTGCTGGGCTGTTCTCCTATCTAGTGATAGGAAGCATTTCTTTACCAAGAGAGTGGTCAAACATTGGGACAGGTTTCCTAGAGAGGTGGTCAATGCCCCAAGACTGTCAGCATTTAAGAAGCACTTGAGCAATGCCCTTAAGAACTTTTTCTCAGTAGTAGTCAGAGAGTTGGACTGGGATGACTGTTGAAGAGACCTTTCAACTGAAATAGGATATTCTGTTCTATTCCATTTTCTAAACATTTGTATAATAATTCTGATATCTACTGGGAGTAGCAGGGCACTTTTTACACTTTCCCTTCATTTTTACCATATCTGTATTAATTTGGCAGAGTACAGTTATGGTCAGGGAAGTAATATCCTACTGATTAGCTTTCAGTTAATTTAGTAGACATTCACTCTGTAAGTTCCTATACACATGACCCCACTAAATTTTGTCCCATTTATATTACTGTATTTTGGAAGTTCATCTCATTATTCCCTTATATAATATTCAGGTCTTGTTATGTATTAATGATGTCTCCAAAGAAACAAGGGTAGAAAGAGTTCAAAAAAGACAGAAGCACTGACTGCTTTTTTTTCTGTTTTATTAATATGAAACAATAGAGAAATAATAAATGTAAGTAAATATAAACCTCAAAGTCTAACATTATTAGAAATAGTATCTTCCCAAAATGTAACCTTATTCTCTTTTCAATTCCTGCACTGTCTCTCCCAGTGCTACATCTATTACATAGCACTTCTAAGAAGCATATGGCTTCTATTCATTTTTTTCACTATTCTGCCTGAGGATACAGAACTGTGATCCTAAGTCACTTCCTCCACTAATTTTACAATCATGAGCTACAGAGCATGAGTTAAAAAGTCACATTTGAATTAATCTCTGTTCTTATTTGTGCAGACTTGGAAGTTTACGCAGGATAGAGTCAGTGTAATCCTTCCTAATGGATTTGATAAATACAAGATCAAGCAGAGAGTGCCTTTAAGAATAACCCTGCTAGGATAAACAGACTACAGGGTGTTTAAAGAACACAGTATCCTGACTGCTGCCTTGACATCCATTTCACTAACCTTTTTATGGGGTAAAGCAGCAGTCCATGATAGTGTCTGATATGGAATAGCTGAGAGCTGGCAAATAAAATCTATTTTGCAGGCAGACTCTTTTAATACATAACTGATAAAGAAGAAACACCCTTAGGTACTGTTTTTCAGCCTGGGACCTGTGTTAAAAAATTATTTCAGAAAAGCCAAGATATTAAATGTTTAAAAATGGATGAGTGGGCATCCATTTGTTGCTATTCATCACTTTTCTAATTTCCAAAAGCATTTTATGAGTGTTGGCAGTCATGTCCTTAGTACATGCTGAAATAAACTTAAAATGTTAAGAATGCTCTAGAACTGAAGTTTTCACTGGAGTAAAATGACACTTATGAAGGTCTTAATTTTATTTTTGTAAACCTTATAGAACGTTTCACCAAATACTCATAAGAACTTAAAATCAATATGAATTCTCTTTAACAAAATAGTTTGGTGAAATATTGATAAATACTTTCTGCTGGTTTTGAGTAAAGCTGGCAAATGGATTTACATTATTTCAAACATCAATGCATAAAACAAAATATTAATTTTAAAATAAATAATGTAGTTCTTAGGATTTTACCTATATTTACACTTTAAAAAATCAAAATAATAATCTATTCTCTAGGAAAATGTTTTAGATAGGGTACACTGATTTTTCATCCTATTCTGTTAGCACTGAAGTCAAATGAAAGTTCTGTAAAAGATTATATAGCATAAAAGAGCCCATAAAATCAAGTACTTCAGATACATAGGACACCAGTAAATTAAAGAAGACATGTAACTTTTTTTTTTTTCTGGGTTACATTGGCATGCCTTTAGCTATGAACTAGTGTCAAAAGAAATACTAATCAATTCCCCTGTAATGACTCATATTGAAATACTGCAGTTGGACAGGATATGTTAATTATTTTGCATTTTATTATTCTAAGAGTAATTTTGCATGCCATTTTGAGATGTATTTTGTTAAATATCTGTATTGGCGTGAAAGAAATTTGCGATTTGTTAGTATGATTTATCAGACTTTTTTCTTTGCACTCTACTTTCCAGTCAGATTTCTAAATCTGAAGGGACAGCATTACACACTGAGAATAGGGCTGCTCAAAAAAATCCCTTTCAAATCATGACCAAATTATTGAATCTACACCCCTATGCGTTTTGGTTTGGGTTGTGTTTTTTCTTTCTTTCGGGAGTTATATGACAGTGATGGAGGTACTGATACCTGCATGCTATCTGGTAATAAGAAGCCGTAGTGTCAACAGAGTTATGGAATCAAATCTCCTGAACTTCACTGTTTGAGATGACATTGGCAGATAAAAACCATTCTAATCTCAGGCACATGTTCACTTTTAAAAGTTACATAACGTTGCTGTCTGAAGTGGTAGACCGGGAGGAAGGTCAGATGGGTCAAAGCAGCAGTCACAGCTGTGTGGTGTGTGACCAGGGAGCTGGGCTGTGGGCTCCTGTGGGTGTCACCTTTGTGCCTTTCTCTGCAGTCCCATCAGTCCTGTGTTGGACTCTCCTTGAATCTCACCCCAGGAATCTCTCTTCCTCACCAATGTCTGTTTCTGTGTGTCTCCACCAGCATCCTGCACAGTCTCCACATGTGTCTCTGCAAGCACCCAGTCCCGCCTGTCTCCCTCCACAAGAGTCTGTCCTCATGTTCTCCCCAGCTGCCTCTCTGCAGCACATTTCTTCTTCAACTACCTCTTCACATACATCTCCCAAAGTGTTCCTCCCCAGTGTGTCTCCTGTGCCTCGTGGCTCTCCCTCTTTCCTAAACCCATGTGAGCCAGAGCACATGGGGCTCCTCTGGCTGGCAGCAGTTTGGGGTGCAATGGGACATTTACAACCGTGTCATCTGAACCTCAGGATCTCCTCCCTTCAGAGCACCTGGCAGCTCCCAGCTGCCCAAACCTGCTGCTTAGGTCCAATACACGAACATTTAATGTCAGATCTTCCTCTCTTTGTTCCTTCCCACCTCACTTCTTTCAGAGTTCAGTCTCATACTTAGCTGCTAAGATTTAAGACTTTCTTAGAGGATGATGATTTTCATTGTTTCTACTATATGTGAAATACTGACTTTTTCCTTGTAGTAAGTAGGTTTACAGTTTTTATTCACTTGTAAACTAGTTACTTCCTGATCTGAAAAGGAATGATTGGGTTGTGGTTTTTTCTCTTCTTCTTCTAAACATATAACTTTCTTAAAGCAACAATTTTTCACCTTTTGAGTCAGTCCAAAAAGGTGCTTTAGAGCAAAGCATTACCAGCCACAGCTAAAGTCAGGACAGAAGGTTATATATTGTTTACTAGTATCACTATTTTGCAAATCCTTGAGAGAGATGTCTTGGCTGCTTTTCAGGGATGAGATTGAGCTGGACAAATGCAGTGCTAAATGACATTTTTTAACTTTTCATGCACATTAGGTGGTTTTTGTATATATGTATTTTAAGACAAAAAAAGGAAAAGGGAAAAATTCTTGTTAGGATTTGATTGGAGCAAACTACTAAATAGATTCTTGGTATAATGCTTCTGTTATTCCTTTCTTGGTATTCTGTTTCTGTTATGCCTTTTTTATGCCTTTCTTGCTTATAATTTTGTGAACATCAAACTCAAAAAAATAAAAATAAAGCAAGCAGGATATGAAATTCTCAAAACTGGCCTTTCTTGCTCTTAACAGTTGGTTTTGTTCTATCATCCTACATGTCTTTCTTTACTTTTTAATGTTTGGCTTAGAGAAGCTGTAAATGGCTGACAGGTTCTTTTTACATTTATTCTGATTCCAGCTGGGATTTTATGTATGAATTAGCTTGAGGCCATGATAGTGAACAAAACCATGAAATATAAAATGCTTTCTTAGCGTTGAAGGCCACCTTCTACAGAGATTATGTATAAAGTCAATTAAACAGTCAACAAATATTCTGCACCTGCCAAAAAGTTCAAGAGACCCTTACTGTCAGATGCAGCTTCATATGCATTGTATAAAGATGTCTATCTATTAAAGAAAAGTTGAAGTGATCTGTGTGAAGCAGTTTTGCAGTGATTTTCTCTCTGCTTCCTGTCTTTCTGACTTACCTGTGTCCTAGAGAGTCTTAAGTCGCACGAGCACATGGATTCTTCTTCATCTTTGTGCAAAACCCTTATTATTTGTATCATGAGGATTTAAACTATGAATTGAAGAAGTTAATTTTACATTTCCAGAAGCTCACCAGCCCTAAAGAAAAGAGATTTGACAAATCCTCTCTACAGAATGACTGTGACGTGCTAGTTCTGGGGTTTTACTCTAAGTGAAAAAGGCAGGAAGACATCTAATTTTTAATTAGTTCTCCCCATTTGGGAGATCATCTGATTTTACTGGCAGAATTAGCAAGTGAAGTCACTCAAGAGCTGCCATGTAAATGTCCCCTACCCTTGGGGACTCAGTATATTAAATGAATACAGTGTTAACCTGGAAACATTATTATTGATTTTAAATGAGAACAGCTCTTAATTCTGGCCAAAAACATTAAGTTGAAATAATTATTTTGATTCCATTCTTGATCATTGACAATGGAAATTAGACATGTATATCCCTTTTATGAAGAAAAGAGGAAAATGTTTGTCCCCCTCCTGCATTTTGTTAATTATAATAAATAATTTAAATTAATTCCAGACAAATTTAGTGTTTTCTTACAAACACAAAGAACAACTTGAAGGACATATCAGAGAACAAAAAAGGTCTTAACCCTTTTCCTCCTTGATATTTATTTTTTAACTTCTTTTGCTAACTTGTACATAGCATAAAATTTTACTGAAATAATTTAGAAAAAATATTCTGAGATTTTGTTAATTGGTTTATTTTTCAAGCACCATTTAATAATTCAAATTAAACTGTATTTCTATGGCAAATTTTCAACACTCAATTTGATTACAAATGAAGACCATTTCTGGAGTATCAGTATGGAAGCTAATTTACTGCAAAATTTACAATGCTTATGTAAATTCTAAATGACTGCACCCTGGAGCCATACAGACAGCTGTCACATATTTAAAGCTCAGACCTCCAAAAGTTCTTGAATAAGGACCCCAGCTTTACTAGCCTGACTAGTCCTACAGAACTGTCATTCTTATCACTCATCCTTTTACTACTTGAGAACAAACAATGCCTAGAGATGAGCAGAGATTTGAGTAGCTATATTTCTCAGTCACTATTTCATAAATTTTACTGCTAATGCAAAAGGCTTACTTTAAAATAATCAAGCATTTCAAGATAAACATTAAGACTGAAATCTAGTTAATGTAAAAATTCACCACTAATGATATACTCTTTTAAAGTTTTAATGTGTACATATATATATACACATGTATGCATATGGATTCATATACAAGCACAGGCCCATAGAACCCTTTAGGTTAGAAATCACCTTTAAGATCATTGAGTACAGTAAATTTTAGCAGCATTTCTGATAAAATCACAAAAGAAACTACATTCAGGCATAATACAATACCACAGCTTTCCTAATTCTCTTTTACCTTTTACTACAAAGGTGACATATGTCTCCTTAAAATAATTATACATTCTTACATTTTAAAACATAAATTACTGACAAAAAGAGGTCTTTACTTCACAAAACCACTCTAAGTCAATGGGGAATACATCTTCTAAAATCAGATAAGTGGTATGCAAATCTAGCACAATAATGCAGAGGACTAATTTCAAATGTAAGTACTCTAAAAGGATAAATAAAAGCCAAGGGGAAAAATTTACATATTACATTTATTATCATAAATGAAAACACAGGAATTACAACAACTTTTCATGAAACTTTACAGTCTTTAGAATTGTAGAAAACTAGATACTTGCACCAAGGACAAGTTTATCCAATTTTTGACAGCCTCAGAGATACATTCCTTCCTTAGTAACAAATTATTTTTAGAAATAATATATAAGAGGAATGAGGTTGAAATAATGGTAATGAAATACAAAGAAAATGAAATAACTTTTATTTAACTTAAATTTTAAGATTACATTTTTCAAAAAACAGATTCAGCTAGAAACTGCATCATTTCTTAGACAGCTTTATTTCATATAGTCCTACAACATTTAAGGAAGTATTCCAAGTTTTGTTGTAATAGATTTTGGTCTTCTACTACTAATACATTATTAACACTATTAATATTA
The DNA here is from genome assembly GCA_013397555.1 of Urocynchramus pylzowi. Classification (NCBI taxonomy): domain Eukaryota; kingdom Metazoa; phylum Chordata; class Aves; order Passeriformes; family Fringillidae; genus Urocynchramus; species Urocynchramus pylzowi. Next base: position 31,352 of record VZRH01003701.1, read on the forward strand.
ATAAAGGGACAAAAGAAAGAGTCAATTCTATCAAGAAAATGTATTATTATTTTCAGTAATATCTGCATCTGCTCTCAATATTAAAATCAAAATTGTCATTATATAGAACACTATACCTAAAAATGGAAATTTGTTTTTAAGAACTATCAAGGAGGATATGAGAACTAATTAAGAGTTGAAAGACTTCTGTTAAACAAAAGCAGACTACTTGAAAATGCTTAGAAATCAACATAACTATGTACAGCCTGCAAAAATATATTAGTAATAAAGAAAGGGATTCAATTCTATAGTGCTCTTGATCATGCAGACATTTCTAGCTGCAGAATACTGATGTCAATCATTATCATTTTAATGTTTCTAAGAAGGTAAGTATGTATGTATACTCAAAACCAAACTCAGTGGAATCAGCGAATTTAAATTTTGGGAACTTTCTATTATTTCTTCTATTGTTGGAAAACTGAATATAAAAGCAGCTCCTTTATAAAATTTTCAGATAATTTTGACTTGCAAATAAGGCCCAAAATGTCAATATTTTGATGGCTCATAATAAATGTATACTTTCTGCATATTTCACTGAAAACATAGTCCCTTTTACTACTTTTGTCAAAGCTTAAAAAAAGAAACCACTTTGGCAACTACTTTGCCAAAAAGCTTCCGAATTATAATTCAGTGAATAATGTTGGAATATATAAAGAAGTGATAACCATTTATTTATGTGTATATATGTCCTGAGAATATTAATTCCGGTTATGAGAGAGAGTATCTGCCTGATTTATAGGCCAGTCAATATGTTTTTTTACAGAATAAAGGGATCATTAGAAGCAATGACTTTCACTTAATTTTCACTTAATTTCAAGATTTTTTTGTCTTTTTCCATTATGATTTCTCAGAAAGTTGCATCTTCTGTCCCTTCAAAAAATACACAAAAAAAGTATTACCCTAACAAGAAAGAGACATTTAGAAAATGTCTATAACAGAAAAAAAGATCTCCAAGTAGCTGGAACTCAACAGGTATAATTGAAGAGCTATCTTGAGCAGAAATTCTTTGAAACACTTGAAATGTACAGTAGAGTTTGTCACTGTGTGTCGTCCACCTGGCTACAACTGGTTCTTTTGAGTCACTGATTTTCATCCAGCCACAACAACTTCTAGCAGAATCATGTTTTATGAACCATGGCTACGTCGCAGGTCTCAAATTGTTATATACAGGCATATTGTTCCCATTTACTACAGACTAACATATGGATAACTATCTAGTGAATCTAGATTTTAAAGTATGTACAAACACTATGATTCACAAGTGCTGTGAAAAGATCATCTAAACTGACTATGTGCCTTCCTAGCTCTGAATTTCCACAGAAGTATCTTGGTGTGACCTCCTTGGGAACCTTTAAGTAAACCAGCATGTGCATCCCACAGACTTAAAGAAAGTATGGTTGCAGTGTTATATGGTTGCCAAGCCATTGGCAAGACTTGTGACTTTTTGAATTTTACATAACTGCTGGGAGACAAATTGTTACCTTTTTTCTATTTTACATGATTTCTTTGTAGCCAGAGGAGTAGCCCAGGCTGTCAAACAGCTTTGTTTACTCCGCACTGTACACCAGCATGGTAAAAGTTACATCCCGGACTTCCCAGGAAAAAGCCTTAGAGATTGTATTAAAAGATGTTGGGTTAAAGCAGATGAATTCTCTTGGTTTCTTCTTTTGAAGTGGTGCTTATAATGCAATAAGAAAAATAATATTTAATGTATTAGAAGACATACCACCAGTGTGAAAATAACTCCTATATCCTCTCAAAGTTGATATGACTTTGAAATGCTGAAATGGGAGGGACAAATGAATGCTAAATTTTTAGCTTTTCTCAGTTTTTCAACTGCTGCACTATTATTGTAGATTACTTTACTAGTGCTGTACTGATAATATTTTTGAGAGTGTCTATTACAGTTTATGAGGGACAAACATGGTGGCAAACTTTGTTCATCGTGGCTTGAGATTTCTATATGGCCATTCAGAAGACATTGGATTCAGTACACAACTTGGAGGTTAAAGAGATTGGTTCTGCAAATGGATCAAAATGAGACTCCCTGCAAACCTGCATACAAACAAAGCACAGTGATACTAGTGATTAAACTAAAAAAGGGATAGAAATATATTTTTGGCACTACATGCCAAATCCAGATTTTGGGTTTGGGCAAAGCCAAATTTACAAACCCCTGTCTTTATAATTAAGACTGCAAAGTATCCCATTGTGTCATGCCTGTAATCAGATTTCAGGGGAAGCATTTGTTTCAGGTTGCATCTATCAGTTACTCATGCAGTTACTGCTTTAAAAAGGCCTCCAGAAAACAGCTACTTTCCAGCCTGGATACATGGATCTATGCATCAGCTTGGAATAGTCAAATCTCTATGACAGCAAGACTTCTAAGACTGCACACTGTAGCTAATTTCCACAGTAGATTTTGGGAAGCATAATCAAAGTGTGTTCTATATCAGAAGATGTGAATGGATGAGAACATAACAAGAGACTTATCTTTGCCACTGCAATGCAGAGAAAGTATATCTATGTAATTAAAATTATCTAACTATAATCTAATGTGGATGTTTGTTTATCAGTATTAATTGTAACACACAAATGCTGTTTATGGTTACAAGTACACAATTAAGGACAACATAGTATAAAATTCAAATAACATATGGCATTTGCAGAACCAGCAGCGCCACCAGAAAAAAACATACCAGTTGTCATATTTTATTAATCTTATGATAAATTATTGCTGCATTGTAATTAAATGAGCAAGACAGTCAGCCAACATCATTATCAGAGCTCCTGTTTTCTTTGAATCTCTTGTAACTTAGAAATCCAATTTATGAATATTACATTGTTTTATTGAATGTGAATTACTGTAGGGATAGTGGGCTTGAGTTATTCTCCAGTAATATTGTTCCAATATAGCAATGATTTATGCTAGGTATTAATTTTGTCATGTTTCATATTGTATCTATTTATGTGTAGTTCTTGGCAAGAATAACTAGCCCAATATTCCTTAGGTAATGAGCTATTAAGTTCAACAAGTGAACTTACAGTGCCCTTTGAAATATAGCATTCACATTTAGCTCTCATTCGTGTCAGAGGTTAATAATTTCACAATTTAATAACTTCCATCTATCAAAGGTAATCAATATTCTTTTGTTTCATATGTTGGAATGAACATAAATTTATCTTGGTAACATGTATCAGTAGCATTCAAATTTTTTTAAAAAAAATATTCTCTTCAGTATCCAAGAAGTTTTAAGAATTAAAATAACACTGAAAAGGAAATTAAAAGCTTGCACATTGCGAAAAGATAGCCCTAATTATTTTCATTACAGAAGCTGTAGATATAATTCAACACCAGATAAAGTATCTTAAATTCATTTTGTGTTGCAGTGCTGACCACTCTTTGGATAAATAGTCATTAAAATAATGTCTAATTCTATATTACTGATTCTTCTCAGCAACAACAAAATTCAAGAACCTTAAATCTGTCATGGTCATGTACACACCTTGTAAGCACTCATCTTGCATTTAGGGGCACCAGATAAAAGACATTTTGCCCCAGAATGTCTTTGATATTAGTATGTAGACACAGCTAAATAAACTATCAGCTATTTTGATTTCAGAACTCAACAACAGGTCAAGTAGACACTCCAATTACTTCACTAAAAAACCATAATTTGATCTAAAATGGGTTAACTGTTTGAAATAGAAAACTAACAGTTGCAAGAACAATTTCTAGTAAGTTCTTGGAGATCTGGATGTAAAAAAAGAGACTAATTATAGGTGAAATACTGAGCATATTATAACCAAGAAGAAACTAAGCAGAATTTTAAACTTTGAGGACTGTTCTACATGTTTTTCTTGTTCTCAGGTAATATAAAATATGGGCCACAATTCTATTATATAAACCTCTCAATTCAAAAGTTAAAATGTCCAATCTGCTTATTAAATGGTAAGTATTTTCAAATTACTTAATTGTGTGTACCTAAATCTATTCAATTAACATAAGGGATCAGTTCTCACAGCAGAATCCTTTCTGGAAAGGGCTCTGCTAAAGATTTATCTGAAATCAAAAGGATTATGGGAGGAGCTATGGCACATGCATAAATAAACAAGAACAAAACATGACACATAAAGAATCCCACGCATTTTTAGCAAAACCACATGAAATTTTGTCTAAAACTGTACTGAAATCTGGATTGCAAAGTAAACCTGTCTAATTAAATACATTTTCATGTGCAGGCAGAGAATGACATCTTTATAACTCTTATGCCAAACAAATTAAGATGCTACGAAGGATAGAATTTATTTATATGTGGATATATAAGATCATTCAGTAGATTATGTATGCTTGTCTCTTTTTATCAACACAAAGAAATATTTTAAATCTTTCGTTTCAAATTACATATTTGTTCTACCACATCTATTGACTGAAGGACAGGGCATATGACAAACAAACAAACCCAAACAAAACCAAACCCACCAGAAAAAAGTATGTTTAAAACTGAATCTACATCTACTATATCCAAATAAACTTCTGTTGAAAGGGAAACAAAACTCTTCTCGATGTGCTCTGTGTCTTCAGAAGAAGGACTGTTAATTATGCATGGAGAAAACAGCCTCTCTGGGGACTGGTACTGTCTGAAGAGTAATGGCACTGAACAGGTACTTCTCACTACTGGCTAACTATTGGCTCATCATTCAGCACTCTAGTCAGTCTAAAATATGTCAGTTTGTTTAGGAAGCTAATAGTCCACCAAAATTGATTGGGATTTCAGTCTACAATGACCATACCTGCAAAACAGACTTAAAAATGAGGAACCACAATAACATGCTACAGTGCCTAATTCCTTTCCAAATTTAAACTCAAATTAATTTCACACAACACTTACACTGTTTGTTTCTTTCTATTAATGGAGTATGTTAATCATACTGGAAACTTGTTTGTTATAGCAATACATTGTAAATAATATCTTTTTACTCATTTCCAAATGAGTAATTCATAAACAAAGTATATTGAGAGTAATTACATGAAACAATTTTGAAACAACATGAGAAGAGATTTTGCTTTTAACATAATTGAACTAGTTTTTGTCATGAAATTGGATTGATATATTTTGGAGTACACAGCTATAATTGCTTCTGCAAAGGTAAGCAAACAAACAGAAATCAAACCAAATAATCAAGCAAAAATAATTCCTTATCTGCCCAAGCCATCTGGTGAAAGCAAGAAGGGATACCTAACAAATATGACTTATCTAATGGGAGCAAGAAAAGGAATTTGAGCTCTTAGACAACTCAGAAGGAAGTCTTGAGTTTTACGGACTATACAGCTCTGAATAAATTATATTTGAGGATCATAACAGGAGATGTTTGTATGACATAAAAAATATATTATTTTTATTATATGTTGTGTTATTAATTCAAATTTCTATACAAGCAGAGTATATTTGGGCAGTTCAAACAAGAATTTTAAAAAACATAATTCCATGCTTTTTTATGATTCTGAGTTATCTTATTAAATGCCAGGCTAACACATTTTCAATGAAAATTAAATCCTGAAAAATACTTCCAAAATCTTCTGCATAGATTTTTAAATGTAAATTAAACCATACAAATTACATTAAAATAGGAGGAAGAAAGATTCTGTACATCTTTATCAGTGAACTCATGCCCAACTGTAACAGAAGACATATGTTTCATGAAAAGGTTTCCTCTGTCATGTCTTCTGACACCTTAGTTTCTCCCAGTGTCTTCCATCATATTGCCAGAATATTTATGCCAAAAAGTGCATGAAGATCAAAAAACCTTTAGAACAACAGAAGGAACATAGCAGTTGCCAAATCAAGTGCAGGAGGAGGTTTTATTTGCTTAATTTTTATTTTGTTTTGGTTTTAATTTTCCTTCTTAACCATTCTTCATCTCACCATTTACATGACCATTTCTGTAGCACCACTTGTCAGCCATAGAGGACATTTTTTCTTCTCAATTTCACTTGGCTAAAACTCTTCCGTACACAATGCACTGCAGGGCACGTTACCAAGTTAGACTTTTATCCACACAGGTAGCTTTCCATCAAGGAGGAATAATATGACATGAAAGTCTAATGAGGTTAGTCTGCGCTTCAATAATTTCTGTTGGACACTAACTTCATTGAATTTGAGTTTTTTGACCAGTTATTCTTTCTAGCATCTATATAAATCCAAATAAACAGTTTATTAAATTACAAGTAAAGAAGTACGGACAAGAGAACTTAGTGGTTGTGGTGCCATCCAACTTTCAAGTGCATCTGAGACTCAGACATCATATTTCTATCTGTCCATTTAATACACTTGGTTAAGAGTTAACACAGCATTTAAGAATTACTGTTGTTTAAACACAAGCACAATGCACAGGCAAATCAGAGACTTCTACAGGGTTTGAATGCACCATAGCAAAAAAGGCCTAAAACAGTACGTGAAGAAATTCCTAACAAATAGGAACTAGTAAATTAAATGTCAGATATAAAAAAAAAAAAATCTTCAGTAGAAGAAGTCTTTAGGTGCCTCACGCAGCTGTAATTTGAAGGAGGGAAGGAGGAGGACAGAGGAACAGTGTTATATCTGTCATGTCACTTTGAATGGCAAGGCAACCGATGGTGCCAAATCTTACCATTGACTATAATGCAAAGAACAGATTTAACTTTCAAAACCACATGTGATATCTGAGCACAATAAATTTTTAGTGTGTGCAGTCTGGAACCGATTTGCAACTTGCATAATCTTATGCTTACTCTTAATATGTTCTTACCAATTTCTGTCTTCTGGTCACAGAGCTATAATTTAAAATCTACCTTAGAACCTAAACTACATTTGAAAAAGGCCCTGAAGACAGTACAGGAGAACTAGAGATTATAAACTTTGCATTTTCTCTGTTTGTTAGCAGTAAACCCAGAAACACTTTAATGGTGAGAAACACTCAGAGAAGGGTCAAGTTCCAGACAATATGCATACAGAAAACCAGATTCACTGATGGTCTATTTCCACACTAGGAAAATATACAAATATATTTTGGAGTTTAGTGTACAAAATTGTAATAACTAATAGGTATATTTCAGCTGCATTTTCTTCCATAAATAAATAATGAAATGCAATACATATCTAAAATAGAGATAATAATTTTAAGTTTTCAAAGTAAAACTCCAGAAATTGGTGGTAATTTTCTTTATAGCTAAAATGAAGAGCACTGAAGGAATAATCAATACCTCTGAAAGCAGAATTGACTTTGAGTGCATTTTTTAATTAACTTCTTAAATCACAGTTTGCTTTTAATAACATTTTAACATAATGAAATATTATATTGTGTTTGCAGTGTTCACAAATGTAGACTATTTTTTAAATTAGCTAAAATCTTTCATTCTCATACTTGATGACAAATCTTCATACAGAAAACATAAATACAATGGACTGCAAAATTCTCAGCCACAGCTATGTTTTCCTTGTTCAAACTTTGTAAGGATCATTTAAATGAAACTTAAAAGTCTAGAAGAGATTTTTTTTTCTAATAAGAAATGTTAAGGTATGTTTTTACAGTATGGATAATTTCAGTGAGAAGATGATATCAAAGTTGATAAAGAAAAAAGAAAAATGTAAGACATGACGTAAAATGATGATGTATAAATATGGTAATAGCATAGAAGTAAAATTTTTTGGAAGGGTAGAGTGTTTGAGAAAAGGAATCAAAGCCAGATGGTTCTAATAGTTATCTGACATCTCTCAATGCCAAATAGTTGTAGTGGCGTTACTGGAAAAGTTAATTGATCACAGGTACGCTAGGAAGAGGGGCACAAAAGTGATGGGCATTTATCTCTATCTGTGCCATAAAAATTTGTACTTCTATCATTGGCATTTTAGTCCCCTTAGTTGCCTGTGTTAATAGTATAGTAAAAAGTCTGTACTTAAGTGTCCATAGACATGAAGATTGGCTTTAAACAGCTGTGAACCTATATAAAGGGTGGAATCTTGTTAGGGCTGCAAGCCCATGACTATGCTGTTGGCTATAACTGTGCCCTGAGATAAAGTTAACTGAGCTGGACACGGCACGGCATGGGGAATGACTGGATGTGAGAGATAACAGTATGAGAAGCTGAAATAAATTACAGAGAGTACCATGAGGCATGGCGTGGGGTGCAGAGGTGGTTAAGGCAGAATTACCCAAGAAATGGCCAAACTTCACAGCTAATTGGAGGGATTACCAATTTGGGACCTTCATGCTGGCAGTTTCTCACAGGCAAGCAGTGACAAGGTAACCACGTCAGCAATGACCTGCACTGAGGCTGAGGAATGGTCACATAACATAAGGAATGGTCACAGAAATAAATAATTGGGGTAAGGATATGGCAAAACAGGGATCAATAGGGAAGAAGTAATTGAGGTCAGTTAGGAAGAGACTGGGGCAAAGAAAAAGAGGTGGTAAAAAGAGAGTCAAGATAAAGGAAAAGCAGCAATAAGGTATGTTAATGTTGAAATTTGTGCTGCCTGGGTGTACCTTATGGGCAGTCCTGCACTTGATCATAGTAGCCTAAATCAGGACTGTAGAAAAAACCTGTTCCTCTGAGAACACAGGAGTCAGCTCTGCAGGAAAGACACTTTAGAGGAGCACAACTGGAAAACCAAATCAACAGTGTCTCCAAGTGAGGTCTTCTTCCTGACAGTCTCCACATCTGCCTATCACTTCTACCAAGAATAAAATTTTGACACAAACATTTCCACATAATTCATGAAATTCATACTTTGGGTCTTTTAGCTGCAGATATAATTTGAAATAAGAATACTTGATCTATTGGAAATATGATGTCAGCATTTATTAATTTGGAGTGGTTAAAACAATACTTTTCTTAATTTTTTTTTAATTGCTGGTATTCAAAGTTTAGGATTTATCCAAGCACAATTAACAATTTTTACTTTTAATAGTACCAGAATGCTTCTCTTTTTGACTTACAAAATAATGGAGATGGGAAAAAGGCAAAAGGTAGACAACAAAGACTGTGCACACACATGGGATAGATCAAACTGCTAGGAAAATTTTTTCCTGAGATCTGAGACATTTGGTTTCTTGTAACTGAGGAAGAACTTGAATTAGTATCTTGAATTTATTGTGATTAAATGGTACCTACTTACCTTAATATTTGGCAATGCATGCATACACATTTACAACATTGCTGGACTGCAACTCTCTTAAATGCTGTTGGCAAGAAAGCTATAAAACTTAAGTACATAAAACATGCACTAGAGAGAAGAAAGAAAATTATTTTCAGAAGTATTTGTTAAATTCCTTATTCAGTTTGGGTTTTTTTCCATTAAGCCTTTATGATCAAATGGAGAACTTCAAATATTCACTGCCTTTTAACAAATTCACTGCTTTTAACAAAATACAGAACAAACTGAAAAAAATGTAATTTACTGAGCTGAGAATCAAGTGCTTCATGTTAGAGAATCCATTGCTTCAAGAAGACTAAATATGTATTACCTTTATTATCAAGTAAATTTCAACAGAACCTAATTGTGCAGTCCTTCTGCTCATCCATTTCTAAATCTTATACTCTCTTTGCAAAATGATTTTTTCATAATTTTTTATTAAAATAAAATATTTTCATTTATCCTAGATTTGTACCTCTTGCTCCATATAAGGAGCAACACATGATGAACTCCAAGCAGGAAAAACATAAACTTTCAGAAGGAATCAGCAGAAGTCTAGCCCAGTAATGATAATTTCTTTTCTTGATCAGAAGCAACTAAATATGGATCTAAAGAAATGAAAGCTCCCATCTCACTTTCTATACATTTATCCTTCATTTGTAACATTATGAATTCCAATAAGGATCTTTTTCTACAGCACTTTAGTGTATTCAATAAAAAAGAAGGCTTATCAAACCATGAAGTATTTCAAATTTCATATGGTACAGGCCAGATAAAAAAGGATTACTATATGACCAAATTATAGGGTGCTATTTAATTATTTTAAGAGATTAAGAAAGAAGAGTTTATATGCAGACAGATTTAAAAAAGAAAACTGTACGATCTGGTATGGTTTCAGTTTTAAATATGTAGGCAAAGCCCTCACTTAGCTATCCATTATTGGTTTATTTTTCCAAGATGGCATGAGTCATATTCATTAAAATTGTCATATTTCAGCAACTCTGACATTCAGAGACAGTTTTCAAATTTATCTTTGAAACAGTCCCTTCTGTTGTTAAGATGCCACGGAAGTTACAGCCTCAACAGCACTCTACAGTCAACTGATAGAGACATGGATGAGTGCAGGAATGGTGGCAGTGACTTCAGAACTCAGAAGCAGGCAATGCTTCACAAATTATTTCTTCTCCTTGCAGAAGTGCCTTGTACAACACTCTAGCTTACATTTGTGGAAAGGGAAAAAAAATTGAGAAAACCCAGAAATCAATCAAAAAAGACATGGGTTTAAATGTAACTAATGACTTTTCATTTCTTTCAGCATATTCCATCAAATTTTGTGTTTTGCATTTTTATTCTTACCAAAAGAAATATCCTAGACAGTTTATGACCCAGTATAAAAAAGATGTTGCACCATTAAGTCTACTGTAATTTGATCAAAAACTTATAGTCAAGCTTTCAGCTCTGAAACTCTTTCATGAAGATGCCTAACTCATATCCAACTAGATCTACCTCAAATTCTGTACACACCACTTTTTGTTAAATCCTTTTCTTAGCTGTTATTTTATACTTCTATTGTCTTTAGGTTTCCTGGTCATCAGGGTTCTTTATATTTTCAACCATATAATACATTTATATATACTGTAGATGTAACTAAGATGGTAATTTAACCTTAAAACTTGCTGGATCTGCACACCTGATGTAGCTGCAGTACTAAGGCTTATAAAATTTCTTTTTTGTGTCCTCAGTGCCTTGCTTATCAATTGTATTGAGATGAAAAACATGAGGCAAACACAACATACTATTACTTCCCATACAATTTAGGTTAATAAAAATGGATGCTATATTGGGATATTTTCCAAGAATTGTTTACTGCCAAGTGTTAATGAATACTAATTTAAATTTAATCAGGACAGTATTTCACATAAAATTCCAATTAAAAGGAATGTGTTCTTCTATTGCCAAGAGATAAGTGGTGTTCAACAAAGTTTAAAATAGATCTAAAATTCAATTTTGATTTTGATACACATTTTACTAAATACATATCAAGAAGCATAAAAGCTAGTTTATTTGAGAATGGCATACAATCTACTTAACAAAGAGATTTAATTTATGATTAAATGTTAGGTGCTTTGTGAGTCAGATATCAGTGAGCAGCTATTGTTAAAGGTACAAAGATATATTCAATAATAAAAAAAGCATATTTAACACTGAGAAATTTATTTCAATTTTTTTTGGAGGATGAGTTATTCTATTAAAAAATTATAAAGTATACCAACATTAATAATCTGAAGACAAATTTCAGATAACTATTGAACCTGAAATCTACATAGAACCATAGAATGGTTTTGGTTGGAATGGATGGTAATCTTTTTCTAATCTCCTTGCCATGGGCAGGGAACATTTCATTACACCAGGTTGCTCAGAGCTTCAGCCACACTTCCAAGAATATAGCATTCACAACATCTCTGGCCAATAAGTCTTCCTTATTTCAGTTTGAACCCATTCCCTCCTTGTCTTGTCACGACATGCTCTTGCAAAAAGTCTCCCTCCATCTTTCTTGTAGGCTTAGTTCTGGTACTGGAAGACCACAATTAGGTCACCCCGAATTCTTCTCTCTTCCAGGCTGAACAAACTATGTTCTCTCAGCCCTTCCTTGTATGAGAGATGCTCAATCCCTCTAATCATCTTGGCTCTCCTCTTGCACTGAGGTGGCTCTCTGGATTCACTGTGGTGGGTCAAAGTCTTTCCTGTACTGGGGACCGCAGAGCTGGATGCAGCACTCCAGCTGGGGTCTCACCAGAGAGGAGTAGAAGGCAGAATCACCTCCCTTGACTTGCCTTTGATGCAGACCAGGGTATCCATAGGTTTGTGGTCTAAGTAGATGTTGTCGATTCATTTCTCATCTCTCATCCACCACCACCACCCCCAAGTCCTTCTCAGCAGGGCTGCACTCCATCAGTTCACCCCAGACCTCACTGGGGATTCACCCGACCCATCTACAGCACCTTGCACTTGATCTTATTGAACCTTATGACATCCCCATGGGCCCACTTGTCAAGCTTGTCCTGGTTCTCTGGATGGCATCCCCTCCTTCAGGTGTTTCAACAGCACCCCTCAGTTTAGCGCCATCTGCAAATTTGCTGAGGGTGAACCTGATCTCACTGCTTACGTCAGTGATGAAAGTATTAAATAACACTGGTTCCAGTATGGAATCTTGAGGGACACCCCTCATCTCTGATGTCCACAGGGACTCCGAGTCATTGACCACTTCTGTCTGGATGCAACTTTCCAACTGACTCCTCATTCACCTAACAAAATCCATCTCATTCCAATTCAGACAACAAGGGAAAGATTTTCGCTCCTGTTCATCTGCAATGCTTAACTGCTAAGTTACTTCTGGCTCCTTTTTGCAAATCTGTCACCAGTCATCTTCAAGAATAATAAGTCATTAAAATGGCTAAGTTTCCACAGCCTTTCTCCATTTGGTCACTGGGCTACTGATCATTTCCCTGTCTTCAGTAAGCTAACAGTAGCCAAGATAGCCATGGCAAGGGAGGGAATACATACTGTCAGTTTTTCAGAAGCAAAAGGATAAGCAAGAAAGAGCTGAGTCATTACTTAAGGGGCACCAAACATTGATGCTGGGAAGGATGAAGTGTCTACACTTCTGCTTCAGCTTTCGTCAAGGAGGTTAAGGATTAATGGACATCACACTAAGACAAAATAAGGAAAAAAAATTGCTTAGGTATAGGTCAGATGAAATTTCATTAGGTTGATGAACTTTTCTGCAGTGGAATTTGAAAAGCGGCTAAGGAAAAAGAATAAACGATCTTCCAAAATATTAGAAAAGAGCAAAAACAGTGTTTTTTTTAAAAAAGGAAGGTAAATTTCCCTGGAAAACTGGGTCCCATTGAGGAAGAATATGTTAGTATAAAAATATGGAATATCAAAAGGTGTTTACTGTCAACCAGTACATTATGCCCTAACAAATTTCATTCAACCAGATACCTCATCTCATTAGTATGTTTGAAATATTATGGTATTTCAGACAATGCCTTGTACTATTTTCTTAAATGGCCTAGAAAATTACAGTAAAGAAAAGTCTGCTGCAAGGTAAGAATATAAATTGTTGGAAAAATGTACTTGGCTGCTATTCATTGCACACAGTAGTACAAGAAAAAATGTTGTGCATGTTTACATATATATTTGTCTTTCCTTAACTACTGTTTAATAAATTTATCATTTTTAACAGAAAATAGAGAACATTATTCAATTTGCAGACTTCAGACTGGACTAGGCTTTAGAGACCATACTAAAATTCAAAGAGACTTGAGAAACTGAAGTTGTTTTTCTTCCAAAAAAACCAGCAAACTGAATGTTTGCTGACAATAATGCATTTTTAGCTTAAAAGAATAGGAAAGAGAACCACTGTCCTCACTTAAAAACTACATCCTGATAGTCAAACTGCACATATGAATTTTTGGGCAAATAAGAAAATTGCCCAAAAGTTTACCATAATGATTCTTTTACTTGTTTTTTTTTGTTTTTTTGTTTTTTTGTTTTTTTTTTTTTTGTTTTTTGTTTTTTTT